>JPKC01001741.1:0-16401 GCA_000750925.1 Pseudogymnoascus sp. VKM F-4518 (FW-2643) | reverse complement strand
CTGTTATATATGCTGGAACAACAACCTCCTCTCCTAGTGCTACCCCTACTTAGAATCTAGTCTTATTAAAGTTGTAGATATTCTGTAGCTAGATATTATGTTGTGTACACTAAGCTAAGTATTCTAAAAACTAGTTTTCAACGGTAGAAATATTGTGCAATATAATGTGTACTTAAGCAATTGCCTTAGTTTTAATAACTTAGAATAGGTCTAGATATGCCTTTATAAACCCTTAAAACCACTGCTATAAAGGTGGTAGCTTTAATGGTATTTCCGCAGACTGCAAATGACTAATTGCTATAAATACCATCTGTTTTAATGCTCTATATCCTATGTGATATAAGTCCTCTACATATTTGTAGACTGCCTTGATTTGTGCCTCTAAGAGTATTTTATTATGTCCTCCCTATATGCTCTTTAGCTTTACTGCTTGTTGACAGGCTGTATATAGGGAACTGGCGTTTACTTTGAATATTCGAGCTGCTGTAGTTGGCTTTTTAGAGGGGTTTTTAGACAGGAACTTAAGGGCTTCATCTCTTAGATTGGCAGATATTTCGTTTTCAGCTTGCATTGTATTCGTTATAATAGGGGTTGTGGTATTGACATTAAAGAACAAATCATTTGCATACAAAATTGTAGAGGAACCATTTCTCAGTTATTTACCTAACACGTCTCACTTTGCTTTCGCCGACCACCCGTAGGTGGTCGGTGCGGACACCGACGATTATACAATAACTTTTTATAAGCGAAGCAGGGATCGATCTGCCATAGATAGGGCGGACCACACAGAGGCCCACAAACCCCTTTTATCCTCTAAAGGGCCCTTAAATAGAAGGTAGGGTGTGCTCTTCATTATAAGCATCGAACTGAATGAAGCCTTGATTCGCCTAAGACTTGATCTAAAAGCAAGTACTGAAGAAATGCCGATGAGCGAACCTTTTAGGGATTAGCGCTAGTTTACCTAGGTCGTTATCTCAGCGTTGTAAGCAGGTTGCAGGAGACACCAAAAGATCCAACTGCGGAAGGGTTTGGCCATTCAAGAGACGTCGCCACGAGGCACATGAATTCGTGTCACAAAATGAAATATATGAATGCATCTCGCTTCAAAGCGAAAGATTGCTTTATATTTTCTACCAACACCACGCCTCCCCTCTACTTCCTGCTCACTCCAAAGAAATTAACGACTCTATCTCTATCTCCACATCTCATGCACATGCTGCTGCGGTCGAGCGAGCTCGAATCAGGAGGTAAAGCCTCTAGTTCTTGTCGGCAACGAAGGGATAGTCGTATCCTGGTGGCTCAGGTGCAGCACGCTGCACCTGAGCCACCGGGATACGACTATCCCTTCGTCGCCGACAAGCGCGCTGCACCTGAGCCACCGGGATACGACTATCCCTTCGTCGCCGACAAGCGTGCTTGCAGCGCGCTTGTCGGCGACGAAGGGATAGTCGTATCCCGGTGGCTCAGGTGCAGCACGCTTGACAGTAGCACCTGTTCGGACTTGTGAGCTTATGAGACGACGGTCCTAGAAAATGCTATTGCTTACCCTGAATCTGAGCAGTTGGGACTGAGAAGCCAATCTGGGCGAAGGCCACGATGGCGAGAGCAGTGGCAGCCTTCATGATTGAATGCTGATGTAGAAGATAATAATATAGAAGATGATGATGTAGAGATGGACTTGGAGTGGGCAGAGAGAGGCTCTTATAGTAAGAGTGCCTTCTCTCCGCGTCTTTGGTGACTGTGGACGATGAGACTTGGACCTTCCGTTTTCGATGACCAGGATTTTTGACCCTGGGAGCTCTCAAGGGAGTGGAGTTGAATTCATCTAGTGATGTCGAATATGATGGAGCTTGCCATCGGCGATCTTGATCCAACGGGAGCTTCCAAGGTTGAGATCAGCGTTGCCACACAATGGTGTCAGTTCGCCGAATAGTTTTGTGCCCGTATAGCAGAGTGCTTGGTCGTTCTCAACAGCTGATCTCCACATTCTAGTGATTATTTATGCGATTATGACCCACGCTCAACACGAATCGGTGGTTTTAGCCTTTTGTCAGACTGTTTTGACATACGATAGCCACAGCCAACGCGGCCGTTACAGAAGCAACGTTTCATCCTGCGTCGATCTTGCATCTTTTAGGTACCTTCCTTATTGTGACTAGAAAAGTGGTGTTTAGGGTAGCACTACTTTGCCTCGATATTCCCGCCACCTGCGTATTGTAGCTACAATACAGGAACAAGGAACGAATGCCATGCACGCCTAAGTTACAATTGGCTAAGCGAATAAGCTTAATGTGGCGTTTTATAGCTTCCCTCAAGCAAAGCATTACCTACATGCTAAGTGCAGTAGTGTGTTGTGCTAGGATGGTAGAACCATGGGTGCAGCCGTCCCGTCCCGTCCCGAACACAAATATCCGAGCTAAATATCCGAGCCAGATGTCCGAGCCAGATGTCCGAGCCAGATGTCCGAGGCTATCGATGGGTCTGCATATAACGGTCACCTTCTTAAAACGACTAGACGGCATTCGTGTTATGAGAGAATGATGCGATTGACAAGATTGGGCATGGTCTACAGCTGATCGTAACCTTCCGACCTAATTCAGCAGGCTCGGCAATTCTTCTTGCAAGGAGATCAGAAAATGTCTTTGGAAAGTAGTGCCAAGTCCTTCTCCAATCATTGACTTAGCAGTGGAAACCGGTTACACAATGCCACTAAGTCTTCTTCCTTTGCTTCTCCTCATCTGGTGCGCGAAACTTTTTGACAACTTTCGAATACCTTCGAGTGAGAGTCATGGCCGAGTCATTCAGATACCACTCTTTATCCGAGGATTCCACTACATTGACGGACAACACCAGCGATGAGAAGGAAAGCAAGGAGAGTTTATTATATTCTTCGATTCGAAAACAGACCACAAAATACAAAGCCATAGGGACTGCCAAATCTCTTCGACATTACCTCCCTCATCTGTTGTTTGCACTTCTCAACACTACTTGGACCTTGATAATTCTTTGGCAGACCGGAAAGATACATAATCCTTCGCTCAACCAAAATGTTCCATGTGAATTGGCTTTCCCAAAATGCCTTCAGCTCAGAATACTGATTCCATCAACAGCTCCAGCCAATGATGCAAGCGCGTATTCGAGAGTGGTCATGAACAACAGTCTTTGGGACGAAAACCAGTTCAAGGGGGCTCCAAATCCTGCTCAAACCGCAGCATGGCTCACGTATCATAATTGTAAGACATCACTGGCACCTTGCTCGTAAATTCACTAACACTGGTGACTTCTAGTAACTGAGATAGCCGTTGGCATCGAAGATCTGAATGCTATTGGAAAGAGTTCAGTCAAACTCACAGATGGCCCTAACAGATATCTTGCCATGTAAGCTCTCGAAAACAAACCTGATATTGCCAGTGCTAATTGCTGATTTCCATTCTCTATACAGGCTCGATGTTTTCCACCAACTTCACTGCCTGTAAGTGACCTCATTATTTGAGAAGATTATACTAATCCATCCTCTCAGAGACAAGATCAGGATCTATATCCACCGGGATTACTACGATCTTCGCGAAGCTCCTGAAATGCAACTGATTCACGTCGGGCATTGCCTCGACAGCTTACGGCAAATCATCATGTGCCACGCAGATACTGAACTTTTGACGTTCGAGTATGTCTCAGAGGAAAGATACCCAAATCCTCGACCAAACCCGAACTTTTTGGTGGAAAGGAAATGTAAAAACTGGGATGACATTGTGGCATGGGTAACAGACCACCATGCCGACATTAATCTTGTGGAGTCGAGGCAAGCTTGGGAGGAAAGACTCGGGGTTCATGTTTGACTAGGATCTTCGTCTGTGATTGCTGGAAAAGAAGATGTACTTGGGTTTCAGATCCACTTGTCCTACAATGATTTGCGAATCTCAAGATCAGCAATTTAGAATAACTAAAACGCGCATTAATCTTCAAAGTAGACCAAAGTATGATCTCATGATCTGTATAAACCTCATAAAACTGTGCCGCACGCAGACGCGGAAAATAGGCTGCTTTCTAACCAGTGTTTATACTTAATAAAACAAGTTTTGGCTTCTGAACTACCAATGGAGCAGGGAAGCAACGAGCAACAGATGTACGTAAAGTCATTGACCACAACCCGGCTGCAGCTGCAGAAAATTGAAGCGTCCGGCTGTTTTTGAGCGACGTAACTGTAGCTACAATAGGCAGGTGACGGGAATATTGAGGCAAAGTAGTGCTACCCTAAACACCACTTTTCCGGCCACAATAAGGAATCTGGGAGATGTACAAGGGCTGGCTCAAAAACTTTCTCTCCCAAAAGCTGCCTGAAAGTTGGCAGATTAGGATTTGGCTGGCTAGTGCTGATTGTCTGACGTGAAGAAATCACAACATCTATCACTTCTTGATTACTGTATCGGAACACCACTTCCGTCACTAGAGTGAGAGTCCAACCTTACCCCTTCACCACTCAACTTAACAGGCCGTCTGATTTTCTGACCTCCTCTGATTGGATTCATCAAAATGGCCGCAAGTACTTCATCAAGGTAAGTTGTCTTGAGATAGTCTCGAATGTTGACTTACTCGGCTTCTAGTATAGACGAGGACATCAGAGAATCTCGCGACTTATCGAAAATACCAGAGACTTATCGATTAATGCACCAAGACGAAGACAACGACATGCTCGACGACCATTTGCTCCATACAAAGCGGCTTAGCGACTACACAAACCCTCATCGATACAGACATTTCTGCACGGCTTTGAAGCTCATAGTGCTATGTCTCGCGGGCTGGGGAGTTTTCAACCTCTGGGAATCCTGGCCGGGCTCAAACCAGCCCCCGAATGCTCACACCGGCCACGATCATGCCGCTACACCAGATGAGCATATTTGTGACTGCGGGTCTTCAACAAAGGAAGCAGTCTCTCTCGGATGTCAGTTCGTGCCCATGGCAGCAGCTTGGCTCCCACCAGCCTGTATCGATGAGAAGCTGAGCCACGAATTCAACGCCGCCGGCCCCGGTATCAACGGAGAATGGACATACTGGGCTGATGGTGACCATCTACACGAGATCAGTGAGAAAGATGTCTCACTTCTAGCTGATACTGGACAACTGTTCTATGGGACTTGGGAATGGCACGTCAAACATTGCACCTTCCAGTGGCGACTGGACTACCGTCGCAGGTGGCTGAATACGATCTTGGAGCCGAGATATGATCACGAGAGCCATATCACGCATTGCCAGATGATCATCTTTGCAGATCGGACGAAGTCGACTGCGAGCAATGTGAAGCTGAACAGCAGCAGCCATATGCCACCGCATGGTCATGAAATGCACGGAAAACGGTGGTCTGCGGTGTCGGAACCAATCATTCATTTGATTGATTAATCGATCCTCATCGGCAAGATGCGTTGGGATCAGACTCGATCCCCGAAATTGTTGACAAGTATCATATAATATATATGTATCAAACTCGATGTTCTATCTCTGCCTGCAATGTTTCCGACAGATTTCATTTGTAAATTTGTGTCTCTGTGTTTGATTCTTGCTGATTTGAGAAACGCTTGTAAATTTCTGTCTACCTCTTGCCATAGTTCCTTATATTGGGGGCATCAGATCAGACAATCGTCCATACATTTAACCCTAGCTTCACCCCCTTTCCAATCGGCAGCCCCGCATGAAAAGTTCTCAAATCTCCCGTACCGTCCGCATGAAGATTCTTCCAAAACACGGCGCTTCCAGCCGTTGCCTTGAAAGTGAGTGCATCCAGGATATCGCATTCTACAAAGTCGCACCAACGAGGGTCTTCCTTTGTCCAGTCAATCGCTATCTTGGGAAATTGAGTCCCGCACTTCTCGCAATCACCTTCTAGTATTCCGAAAATAGTGCTCTCGCGCTCTGCTTTGAATTCGCTGGCAACTCCCCAGTCGTAGTGGGCCCGGTACTCCTGACCCTCCTTGTACTGAACAACTTGGAGCATCTCGATCTTTTTAGGCAAAAGGAAGCCTTGGAAATCGGCCGCTCGTTTCTGGATACATTGGCCTACGGTGTCGTTGTGGGGGAGGAATGCCGTGGAGCTTGTTCGAGAAGGCCTGTGGATTGGTGGTCCCCCATCTCGGCTTGCCACCGTTGATCGCTTCAGATTTACGTTTCTGGAATGCAATCAGTGCTATGGTCTAAAGTTCAAAGATTGAGAGCCAGAGCTTTTCTTACGTGACATTGGCCAAATAGGCCCGCTCATCTGGCGTGATGAAGTTTTCCAAATGAATAATCAGTGGATCGTAGGACACGATTCGGCTGACATATGGCTGAGGCTCGCAGGACGTGGTTCCGATTTTATCAGTGGAGGGTTGAGAAGGCCAGAAAGTGTAAGGGAGGCCGATTGAGATCAAGGCCACTGCAAACAAACTCCATAAGTAGATGGAGGAGAAGGGGACACGATACTTGTAAGGTTTAATTTTTGAAGCCGACATGATTCTAGCTATGACTTTTGCTAGAGTAGAAAAAAGCTCTCACGAATGGTTGAAAGAAGGAGTATCGCGTCGTGACACAAGTGAACACTGAACACTTTCGTGTAGACGTCGTTCCCAAACACGTCCTGGCAATCGATGCTAGTGTGGCAATATGGGCAAGGGCTTCTTTGAACTGCAAGGGTCTAAGTTGTGTGGATCCATGGGAAACAGGTACAGTACGGCGCCATAAGTACCCGTACGGGTCTGTGCTTTTTGCCATACAACAAGGACACTCGTTTACTCCAATTTCAGCACAAACCCGTACAGATACTTATGGCGTCGTACTGTAAAGTGGAGAGCTGGCAGATCACTCGCCGAGTAAGGTAAGGTGTCACGGGAACTTCATCTTCTATGTTGCCAATCGGACAGACAGCGAGGTGGTCAAGTGTTCCACCCCGAAGACGACTATCTTTGGAAAGTCGACCACCACAAGTGAGACTTGTCAATCAGCCGTTATCACGCAGGACAAGAATTTTGTTTACTTAGCAATCTACACAGTCTTCTCAAAGTCCGACACTGGGATGGTGTTTGGGTCGCATTTTCAAGTCACTTGCGAGCAAAATACCTAGCTTTTCATTTGCATACGAAACTTTACGATGATTGGAATTGGCTCTGAGAGTCTCACGAGAGATCGCATCTGTAACTACTCATATCTGATTTGTGTAAACAGAAGAGAATGTCGATTATGGTGAACGAAGCTGATGAGAGGTGAGATGATAGCCAGCTTGCAAAACATACTCCACTGCCGCAGATTTGAGAAACATAAGACCATCTCAATCCATAACATGTTGAAGGTGTGCCTAAGGGGGTTAAAGCCCAACTCAAATCAGGCGTCTATAATGTCCAGATGCTGGTTCCAGAACTCGAAAACTGGTTCCTACCCAGGTGTTAAAACACTAGAGCAAAGAGAGCACGACATACTGGAAGTCAACTTACAGTATTTTTTACAAGTTCTCAGCACTCCATTGCCACTGATGTGAGGCGCTTGACCTTTCACTGGAACCGGGTATTCAATGTTCATGTCCATATTGCATAGGATCGTTTTGCGAATGTAATCATAGCAATGATTGACATGTTTTGCCCACTTGTTGTTGTCCATCCAGTTCGGATCCTCTTCCAGGCCGACAAGGTCACTTTGATTGCGAAGGAGCTTCCAGTATTCTTCTCGCATTATAATCTATGCCATGTGTATCAGCAGAAATGAACATTAGGAGATGAGTTCTGCAGAATTACCAAGCAGTGGTGTTGATGGGACCAAACTGTCCCAAACTTTGTGTCTCCTTTGCCTGTGCGACTCGGTAGTCCAATTTGCAGACCATATTCTTTGGGGTTTTCGATGATGAAGAAACCGTCGCCATTGGGAAGCATGCCGTTCCAAGCTGCGTCGCTTTCGTCTGATGGAGGCTCAAGATACTGCTCTTCTAGGGGAAGAATCACATTTCGATATTCAGCTAAACCACCGCACTTTCTTAGCACCAGTCAAATGTTCCGACGGTGGAACGTACGTGTTGGTAGGAATGAGTGGACTATAGAGGAGGTACCACTCTTGCAGACTAAAAATCGTGTTCCAAGCAGCGTGGCGATATAGATGGAAGCCACCACATTCCAACAAAGTATGAAAATGACGATATATCTTGAGACTTTTGAGCTGAATCGAGAACGACATCCTGGACGGGACGGGACTTCCGAATCAGTTGAACTTTGAGAATTGTTTTCGCATTTCTCTTGAACTAGAAGATATTCGTGGCTTGGATCCATGACAAGTTGTGCTGTCCCTCATGAAACAGCCATCAAAGAACAACGATTGTAAAAGACATCAGTGGACCAATGAGAAAGCATGAGGGTTCAAGACTTATGCACGCTTGGCCCTGGAAGAAGTCATGTTTAAAGCCACCCTTCCTAGGATAAATATACGTCTGCTTCAACTCGGTCGTGGCAAGCCAGTGGCGCCGGGTTTGAGCACTCGGCTATTTAGTGCCAGGGTCAGCAACTACTTCGCTCGTTGAAATTCCTCTCCTATGCCGGTTGTTAATTACCCGTTCGTACCTTCCACTTATCACCATTGATCAACTTTGCTCTTACGAACTTCCTTAAACGTAAATTGACGTTAGCACTTAGCATTCCGATTATCTCGCGTAAGTGGAGAATGTGTTTAGGGTAGCACTAGTTTGCCTTGATATTCCCATCACCTGCCTATTGTAGCTACAATAAGGGAACAAGCAACGAATGCCTAAAAGCACAGACCTATACGAATACTTGTGGCGTATACTATACGTCCGCTACAATCGGCTAAGCGAACAGGCTTAATGTGGCGTTTTATAGCTTCCCTCAAGCATTAACTACATGCTAAGTGCAGTAGTGTGTTGTGCTAGGATGGTAGAACTATGGGTGCAGCCGTCCCGTCCCGGACACAAATATCTGAGCTAAATATCCGAGCCAGATGTCCGAGCTAGATGTCCGAGCCAGATGTCCGAGGCTGTCGATAGGTCTGCATATAACGGTCACCTTCTTGAAACGACTAGACGGCATTCGTGTTGTGAGAGAATGATGCGATTGACAAGATCAGGCATGGTCTGCGACCTGGCCAAGAAAGCGACCTGGCCACGCTAACCACCCACCTGCCAAAAGATGGTGTTCCTCGCCAAATGTGCGGGCATGCACCAGCCAGCTATTCTAGAAGTACCTCCTATACAAATTTACTATGCGAAGTACTTGGCCAGGTCGCTTTCCCGAACCACCTATGGTAATAAGTGGAAGGTACGAACGGGTAACTATGTTCATATTCAAAAAAAGCTTCATGCCCTTCAAACCGGAACAAGTTGAATTCCTGTCCATCTTGTTTACCAAGAATTTCCATCATGCATTTGATCCTGTTGGCGGTGTTGTTCCTGAGTGTTGGAGTATTTGCTACTCCAGCTTCCTCCTCAAACTACCATGTTGTACATGAACGCAGAGGTCACCTCCCAGCTTCATGGACGAAGCGGTCAAGAATTCCTGGTGATTCGTTTCTGCCGATGAAAATTGCTTTGACACAGAGCAATCTTCACAAGGCCGACGACTTTCTCAATGACGTATCACATCCGGATTCCGCCAACTTTGGGAAACATTGGACCGCCAAGCAAGTTGCCGAAGCATTTGCTCCCAGCCGGGATACCGTGATGGCTGTGCTGGACTGGCTTAAAGAATACGGAATTGATGGAAATCGAGTTAGACAATCCCAGAGTCTCAACTGGCTTCACGCAAATGTTACTGTTGCAGAAGCAGAAACTCTTCTTCGGGCAGAGTATCACAGTTACGAGCATTCTAGCTCTGATACTACGCATATCGGCTGCGAGCATTACAGTATCCCAGAGACAATTCAACATCACATCGACTTCGTCACCCCCACCGTTCACCTTGCAGCTTCAATTGGGCAGTCGACCCAAAATTACGCCTTGAACAAGAAGAATAACCCGAAGTGGCGGAGAGGTGCTTCCTCTGCGGACCACGATATTCGCTTTCGCGTTAGTAGAGCCGTTGAATCTTCAGTTGATACTTCTACGCCGGAAGTTGGAGGTTCAATTGAAGGATTAATTGATGAACTGAGGAACTGCAGCCATGTGACTACACCCGACTGCTTGAGAGCGTTGTATGAGTTTCCTGCAAACTTTCCAGCAAATCCAAAGAGTAAGTCTCCGCCAGAGGGGAGATGAGAATTAGGGGCAGCCATCGCTAAGATTTCATAGATTCCTTCGGGATTGTGGCAAAGACACCTCAAGCATACATACCAAGTGACTTAGATATCTTTTTCAACAACTATTCCAGAGCCCTGGTGGGGCAGAGACCAACATTTGACTCCATCGATGGAGGCTTTCTTCAAACTCAGAAGGAGAGTTTTCGCTTTAATGCAGAATCAGTATTGACTACTCATCCCCTCATAATATTATTCATTTGCTGATTCTTCTGGTTTAGGATTTGGACTTGGAGTATGCAATGGCACTTGCCTATCCACAGAAAGTGACACTTTATCAAGCAGGTGATTTTGTGGAGGGTGCTTCGTTTAACAACTTTCTGGACGCAATCGACAGCACTTACTGTGTGGGTGATGATCCTAATCAGGATAGTGTTTACCCTGATCAGTACTGCGCAGCTGGAGACTACGGCTGCTACAAAGGACCAGAAACCTGTGGAGGATTTGCAGCCACGAAGGTGATATCAATATCCTATGGTCTCAACGAAGCCGATCTCACTCCCGCGTACGAGATCCGCCAATGTATGGAGTACCTCAAGCTTGGTCTCCAGGGAGTGACTTTTCTCTACGCCACTGGTGACAATGGCGTTGCTGGTTCAGGACCGACAGGTGTTTCGTGCCTTGATCCTGTGACTGGGGATCTCAACAATGGTACGCATCAAGCGTTTCCTTCTATTTAAAATCTTTTATGTTACGAGTGGAAGAGCTTTGTTCTTCATGATTGCAATTGCACGTACACGAAAGCTGATAGGAAGCAGGTACATCAGGACGATTCAACCCCGCATTCCCGGCGACATGCCCGTACATCACTGCAATTGGCGCCACGCAAATTCCGCCCAACGCCTCGGTCTTTGATCTTGAACAAGCAGTGTACACCAAAGTCCACTCAGGCGGTGGTTTCTCGAATATTTTCGCGGCCCCATCCTACCAGTCTGCGGCTTTAAAGTCATACTTGGCAAACAATCCTCCACCATATGATTCGAGCCGCTACAACACCTCGATGACTCGTGGAATTCCAGACATGTCAGCAAATGGTGCAAACTACGCCATTGCTGTCGACGGAATCTGGAAATTGGTTTATGGCAGCAGTGCTTCCACTCCGGTAGTTGCATCAATCTTGACACTGATCAACGCCGCGCGGATGGACTTTGGGAGAGGTCCAATTGGCTTCGTCAATCCCGTTTTGTACAAATATCCGGAGATGTTGAATGATATTGTCGAAGGAGACAATCCAGGTTGTGGAACCAATGGATTTACAGCTGCTAAGGGTTGGGACCCAGTCACTGGTCTAGGGACACCGAACTTTCCAAGAATGCTGGCGACGTGGTTGGCTCTGCCATGATCGGGGAGCCCACCGGGGAATTTGTCGGCAATGAATGAATAACCTTTAATTAGCCGTGTTCCTGTGATAGCGATTCACAACTCATAGAGCTCCCAATCATCTCAGCAGAAAGGACGTTGACACGATGCCAAGAGCGCTCCCTTCGAGTTCGGAAAGAGCTTTTTTTCTGAAAACGACTTGAACTTAGCGATTTTAACACCTTGGAAAATCACCAACTCGAAATGCCATCTCATAGTGATCAGATGATCCTTATTTTGGTACTAAATTTGCATCACAGTGGACTGCCAAGTGGACTGCCAAGTGGCCCTGACGTTTCATTCATGGACACTTCCCTGTAACACCCCGAATGGCTCAAACCAAACCAAACTGAAACCTGAAGCACAAAGCAAGATCGTATCGCAGAAATGGAAAGCTTTGAACCCGCCGGTCTCATACGAATTGGAAATACACAATGTTCTTGCATCTTTCCAGCCAAGTGGCGAGACTGAAGATTGAAAATTAAGCAAGCACCTCTTACATATTAAAAGAAGTCTGTAGAGATACCCAAAATCTTGTCAATGTACAATGCGCAATACATAAAGTCGCAACCAAACTCCGTCGCCCTATTTGTGCCTTTGTCTCAGAACCCCGCATTTCACAACTGCCCCATCTTACTCCTCATCAACGAAGGCAAAGATCTTGAAATCGATGCTCTCTCTAGGAGCAGCATTGGCATAATTGAGATCCACAAATGCCGAATGAGGAAGAGTAAGGTTGGTATCGAGATTGCTGTCCGACTGCTTGAAGAGGAGTGGCTCATCGGGAAGTTGACCGCTCAAGTAGTACCACTTGTAAACTGGAACTCCAAATTCCACCACGCCCTCCGAAGTGACTCGACGGTAAGGATAGATGTCGCCTTTGGGTTCGACGATGGTTCAGTCTCAAAGATCTAGCGGTACGCGGCGAATCTGTCTAATTGGTCGCCATACGTTGCACACAGGGAAGTGGCGCTTGAGAAGACGTTCCACTTCCTCCTTATCTGGGAGATTATTGTATAGGAGGCACCATCAAGTAGCATGAGTCACATCGGTGTGTACTCCGCGAAAAGGGCTTCGTGCTGTGCTCATTGATTACACCACCGCATTGGGCTTGTTTTTATTCCGATCAAGACACGATTATTTTGGAGGCTCCAGTGCTATTGACTGAAGTTGATAGGCATGTCAATTTGATAAGGCTTCGCACTTACACCTTCTTTAGCAACGCTTCTGTGGCAGGTTGGATGAACCCGCTTGAACAAGGAATGTGGACATCACTGCTTAACGCGATGACCACTCGCCTCATGCACCAGAAGGCCCTCATCATCTGGGTCCATAGACCACCGAGGGGCCTTTACTATTTAGGTGGTCATGTACCATCTAAAGTGACACTCGCCCTTGCGTGGGGGATGTCGGGTGGGATTACCGAGATGGTAACCCTCAAGAACAAGAGGGGATGGCCTCCTCTCTTACTCGTGATCACCCTGGTGGAGCCATTGCGATTCTGATGGCATAGCATGAGCATTTCCCTTTTATAAATCGCATTGATCTTCCTCGATCTTACCTAGAAAGCTTGGCTGCTGTATATCATCATGCGCAACAAAAGTCAAAGAAATCAAAGTGAAGCTGCTCGGAGTAAGAAACGCACTGTCATCACGAAAGTGCATGAATATGGAAAGCTCCCTGGCGTGTATGTTGCGTTACTTATTTATCACAACGGACGATATACTACTTATCGTTCCATTGATAAAAGAAATTGGCAACTATCGATGGAAGAAATAGTAAGTAGTACCCTGAATAAGACGGAAAGATCAAGCTAATCTCGCTATAGCAGCAGTTATATCCCCTCCCAACCAATCTGCTTCCACACGACGTCGATGCCGAGCTTCAAGTGCGACGTTCAAATAAGAACCATCGAACAACTTTGTCGTAGGCGAAGAGTAGGCAATCTGGGCATGAAGGTGCGGTGCAACTGGATATAGAGCATGAAGGTTGAAGAGGGTTGATAGAAAGAATTATAATTTTGCTTCACAGACGACCCATGATGCCACGTTGTAGCTAGTGCGTGGCATGCTTCGTCTTTGCACAGTGATATCCCGAACCGACAGCCTCTGAATGACATAGAGGAGCCAAATTGGACCCCCGTGGAGGCGACCTGTCCATCCGAGTATCGCCCTGATATGCGTGATTCTGGAGACGCTGCTTGTGCCACAGAGTCATTTGACAGATCTTGCGCCCGAGCTGGTGTCGTTGGGCGGGGCTTTGCCCACAGATTCTACTCAAGAGCGACGCACAGAAATTCATGTAGCAAATCAGAATCTTTGTCGGTAGAGGTTTGATCCGTGTCATATATGTTAAGCAAGACCCTGACCAGGAACACGACCGAGCAAGAGCAGGCGAAACAACAACATATCCCTCACACCTACCGAAATAAGCAAGAATCATCCCCCGTTAGGGAAAGATCAAGCTTCGATCGACAAGCCGGACAAGCCGAAACCCTCGTTGATTCGGTGGGAAGTGCGCAAGCCAGGCGCAGCTCGCAAGACAAGCATTGATTGATCACGTTGGTTGGGGAGGCTAGTGCCGCCTTTGCAGGGTTTTGCAGGGTTTTGCTTCAAACACATGAATTTATGTGCCGTTTAAGCTATTTTGTATATACAAGCCTCTAATTAGTGGAGGTGCAATATCCGCGCCATATACTTCTCTATACCTCATATATCATGTTGGCTAAAGTGGTTGCCCTTCTACATCTAATCTGGCTTTGGTCTTTCCGTATGTGCTCATAATGGGAGAGAGCATATTGGGAGCGGCACTCTACGCTTGCGTAGGGGTCCGATTTCTCTGAAGACGACAAGAATGGGCTGCATTACCAAAAGTAGAATAATGCGCCTTCAGATATATTAAACCCTGGATTTTCCCCGTCGAGAACCAGCTTACATCTCTAATTGCTAGCATCTTCCAGAGAAGATTAACCAAAAGAAGGTGCTTATGACCGAGCTGATCGCTCGGTGTGTGCCAATGTGTGGATAGTGTCCCTTTTCCTGGCAGTACACCAAGTTTGAAGAGCTCTCTGCCGTGTTTAGCTGCTTCCCAGGACGTCTCCCATTCGTCTCTCATCGTCTGACGGATTGTTGATTTGGTGGTTACTTTAAGGGTCCTGAGTAATTTTGGTTCCGGTTCGTGTATTTGGCCAGCAGCCTCCTTAGCTGCTCGATCGGCTAGTTCGTTGTCTGGTACTCCCACATGCGCTGGGATCCATCGGAGCTGAACTTCCCATCCTTGGTCTCGGAGCTTGTCGAGTGCTCGTAGGATGTATTGTCCAGAGGGACACTTAGGGTTTGCCATGGGGTGGGACCATACCACATGATGCGCGAGGGCCAGGATAAGCGTTGTGAAATTCAAAGGATTCGGGGAGGGACGGTCTATCTCGTGATTTATTGGGGGGTTTCATGGCTCCGAGAGCCTCTGCCTCCTGTCAACAGAGTGACTTCAAGGTCAAAGAAGCAGAGTCAGACCTTAGCAATGGGGGACTAAAGGCGGTAAGGGGGGCGTCTTTGGGAAGCCCGCTCTCTGTTGCTATTCTTCGCTGAAGCTTCTGTACCTGGCATTAGCAGGATGGTTTTTAACAGGAATAGATAATATGCTTTCCCTTCGACGTCCTCTCTTCACATTGAGAGATTCACTGTTGTAAAAAGGATTTCAAGATGCCTTACAGTTCAGCTTCTGTAATATTTAGCAGGTCATCCCAGGTCGAGAAACCAGCTGCAATAAAATCGCCAAGATAACCTGAGATTCCCATCGAGCATAGGATGTCTATAAGTCTTTCCATAGTTGAATGTCAATGGCTCATGCATCAGTCATATTTGAAGATTTTGATACAATGACTTCAAAACATATATCTTCTCAGTAGCAAACTTGTACCAGCCCAGAGTATATAAGAAGCAGGATTCATCGGACGTATCTCGACAGTTGGGATGGATATGCATCATCAGGGTCGTGCGTTCGGACTATCGAATGAGCAAAGGCTCACAATCCTTGATACGAGAGGTATTCTAAAGACCAAGATGGCGCCGGTTGACAGCATTCTTATCGAGTCACACATCAAGTCGTTGCTCGTGCGCGAGCGTTATTACAGGGATCCTTTTGAGTCTTCGGAAGAATAGGAGGATATTCTTGTCTCTAAGGTATTTCATTCTTGGTTTCAATAGTTGTCATACATAATCAACTGCGCGGAGGTGGATGGGCAGCGAAGACCAGCAGCATATTGATGAGTTTCACCGGATGAAGCTACCACGACCAGCAGAATATTGATGGGATCCACCGGATGAATCTTCCACCACGACCATCGGAATATTGATGGGTTCCACCGGATGAAACCGCACAGCCCATCACTGATCCGATTATATATGGCGCTCCCTTTCCAAATAATAAAACGGCAAATCAATACCCATTCATTCAGGAAATATGACTTCAGTGAGAGCCGGGAAATATGAATTCAGTGAGAGCCATTTTCACCAGTCTAGCAAATTTCTGATTGTGTTGTAGGAAACGAACTCTCCAGTTATGAATGGCGGCATGAAAACAATAATGGAGGATATGACGATGGAGGATGGCATGCGGACGCCTACGATGAGGAGCGTCAATGTCGCAGACGCCTTCGACTGGCAGGAGCGGGCGAATGTTGCTGAGCATGGGCTCACAATTCAGCAATCCAAGCTTGCACGTGAGAAAGGAACGAATCGACTTCACTCTCAACTTATCTCAAGCATTGAAGGGTGGACGGTTACTAGTCAACAC
>JPKC01001737.1:0-11332 GCA_000750925.1 Pseudogymnoascus sp. VKM F-4518 (FW-2643) | reverse complement strand
TAAATTCTTTTTAAAAAAGGGAATTCTAAGAGGCTAAAGCGTTTTAAATGTCTTTAGGAGTAAGGAGATGCTTTAATTTTCATTTTTTATAAAGAATTAAAGGAGGTGTAAATTTTTAAAGTTTTTACTAAGAGGGAAAGGTTTTAGAGAAATCGGTAGGGAATCGATAGGGAAATCGACAGGAAACGACGTAGAAATTAGTAGGGAAATCGGTAGGGAACGACGTAGATATCGACGGGGAAATTAACGTAGAAATCGATAGGGAAATCGACGGCGAACAATATAGAAATTAGCAGGGAAGGCGAGAGGGAAATCTACAAGAGAAAGCAACAGGGAAATGATGCAATGGCGGGAATGAAGAGTACGTAGGGATAGCGATAGGAACGGGGATAGGAATTCGATGGCGATAGCAACAGGGAACGAGATGGCAATGGGATGGGAATTCGAGAGGGATGGCGATGGCGATGGGAACGGGATAGGAATTCGATGGCGATGGCAACGGGGAACGAGATGGCAAACGAGATGGGAATTCGATGGCGATGGGAACGGGGATAGGAATTGGATAGGGATGGCGACGGGGAACGAGATGGCGATGGGAACGGGATGGCGATAGCGATGGGGATGGGAATTCGATGGGGATGGCAATGGGAACGGGATGGGAATTCGATAGGGATCTTAATAGAGATGGGGATGGGGATGGCGATGGGATGGGAATGATGCGCGCAGAACTCGCCGGCAGAACTCGTCGGCAGCGACAGCGGCAGCGGGCGGCAGTAAGACCGACGGTGACGCCGACAGCGGCAGCAAAGTTACAAACACAAAACAATTCATAACTTTCCAACGCAAAGAGATGCGGCGACGAGAATTGCACCGTTGGATTCGCAATGCTCACAAGTATCTTACATTTAAATGTTAGAATTTTGAAATCTCTACGTGAAAAGTTGCGATGAAAATAAGAGGGTGGAGACGATGTGTACGTACTATGACGATATACGTTTCATTAGGGAAAGTAGTTGCTACTACAGAATGCGCTACTAGTATAAGTCACATATAAACTACATTACAAAGCAGCGCATATAAATCATACAAATAGTTTTATTTTACAATACAAATACAGGAAATAAGGCGCCTACTGCGCAATGTAATATCCCATCGACTGTGGGTTTGCACCCGCAGTTCTTGCGTAGGGTGGGAGTGGGAGGACTCGCGGGATGGAATCCCCACGACTCCAAACACAAGGAGAGCCACGGTTTAGGCAGATTGGGCAGGCAAACTCAGGGTCCGTATCCGCGGGATTGTAGTACGTGTTAGGGGGCCAGTCTGGCTCCTTTACCTTCATGTACTTCACAGCTACGCAGCAGTTCTTCTTGCTGTTAGGCTGCGCCCATAACTCTTCCGAATTGTGGTTCCCACGGGCTCTAGCCTTCCAAGCTGCGATCTTGGTATTTGTAAGATCGATTACCCCTGCAGAGACACTCACAGCGATATTTCCAGACTTTAGACTACCGGCGGCGACAAACTCTACCGGAGTCGGCATCATGTAGGGAGATCCCACCAGGCCTGGTGCTGCCGCGGCGATAGCAGGAGAGTGAGCCACAGGGCTCCCCGCGAGAAAAGACCCGGTGCCGCGGCGATAGCTGCAAAGCTCCCCGCGAGAAAAGAGGTCGGCGCAGCCGCGAAACCAGGAAGGCTCCCCGAGACAGAGCTTGGCGAAACGCCGCCGAGGACGGGGCCCGCTGCAGCTAGAAGCCTAAGAGACGCACCTCCTAGGACAGGAACGGGCGCAGCAGCACGAGGCAGAATGGGTATAAGGCCACCCGCAGAAGAAATACCGGGTGTAGCAGCAAGGCTACCCGCGGAAAAAGCAGAACCGGGCGTGGCAGCTAGGCCACCCGCGGAACTGGGAGAAGAAAAGCTAGGTCCGGGCGTGGCAGCTAGGCCACCCGCGGATCCTACAGGGCCGGCAGGAGTCTCCTCATCGCTATCCTCGAATACTGACACGGCGCGAGAACCGTATGGTGAGGTGTACGGCGAGGTGTACCCCTTAAATAGCTTGTCCTTTGGGCTTTCTAAGTTGGATCCCTTGCGGCGACCTGACCCCGATGGGGTCGACTCTGGCGGGCCCATAAGGGCGTTGGTAAAGCTGGGGACGGGAAGAGGAGTTGCCGGCAACTGCTGCTCGCGGGAGGATAGCGTTGGTCGCAATGGCATTTCGCGAGTACGCTCGGCGCGAAGTTCAGTGAGCTCGCGCTCGAGTTCTGCCTTCTCCGAGTTGAGCTGAGTTTTGTCGCGGCGGACAGCCTCAAGTTCCCCACGGAATCTCGAAACTTCCGTGTTCTGGTCCGCCGCAGAGAGCTGACCCCGAAGCTTTTCTAGCTCCTTCTCGAACTCGCCCTTCATAGCCTCGAGTGCCTTTTTCGCCGTCTCCTCCTTCTCGCGTAGAGCGTTGCTGTAGTTGGCGCGGAGTTCATCTTGCTCCTTTCGGAGTTTCTCTAGCGCAGCTTCCGCAAGCTTTAACTCCGCGACCTTCTCAACGCGACGAACGCGGAGCACGCCAATTGCCTCGCGATAGTTGCCAACTAGTGTTTCGCGGGAGCTGGCGTTCTCAGCAATTGTCAGGTTCTGCGCTTCAATCGTAGCTCGTGTGCGCCCTAACTCCTCTTGGAGGCTATTCGCTGTCTGGAGTGCCTCGCGGCACTGTCGTTCGTTCTTTTGGACAGTAGAACTCTCGTAAGAAAGACGAGCTTCAAGGTCGGCTACCTTATCCTGGAGTCGCTTCTGGGCGCTGCTTGCCTCGGCGGCGGTCGTGCGAGCGTCTGCTGCGTGTAGGTCCCTTATATGCCGCATATCAGCGCCGTACAATGCTTTCATATGCTTAACTTCAGTATCGTGCTTTTCCTTCTGTTCTTGAAGTCTCTCCTTTGTATAGGCCCCCGCGGCCTCGATGCGCTCTTTTAGAGCTAATAATTCTGCATCTCGTGCAGGGTTTTCCGCAGCATCTACTACCTCGGCCAGCTTCTTCTGCAAGCGGTCTGTTGCTTTAGTAGTATCCTCTAACCCTTTAAGAAGCACGTTCGCCGCCTCGGCCATCGCGGCCCCCCCATCCCCAGCGCCCGCAGCAGCCAGCGTTCCATAGCTCTTATCGAGGCTATCAACAGATTCCTTCACCCCCTTTAACAAGCCTGCCTCCGCGGCAAATGGGTTTGGCATCGCCTCTAACGCCTCCTGAAAGAACTTCCTCGTCTCCTCCGCCGTCATGCCTGACTGTAGCGCCTGTATCTTTGCCTTCTGGCTGCGGCTGACTTCTTGGAGGGCTTCGAGTTTGCCGATGAGGTTCTGGGCAGGGAGGCCCGCGGCAATTCTATCCTGGTTCAACACGTCTTCAACGTAGGGGCGATTGCCCTGTAATATCAGCTCTTCCATTTCCAACACTTCTGCAGCGATGATGCTCTTTTGGTGCTCTGCCGCGAGAGCAGGGCCGGTCCGCTGGCCGAATGCATTCGCAGCCCGCGGGCCCAGTGCTGGTAACTTTTGAGGCATTGTTGTAGTATTTCTAGTTTGAGAAATTGAATCTTGAGAGGTTTGGGTTGAGGGTTTGAGTATTGAGCATAAGGGTGTGGCTTTCGATGTTTGGAGTGGTTGTGGTTTGACGCGTCGTGTACCGTTTACAAGTACGTATATGAGAAAAGCATCAACAACCTCAGTTTGGCCAGCACACAACGACGACGACTACAAATTCCGCGGAATCAAAATCCCAGCCTTTACAACTACAGAATACCAAAACTACAATATCCAACCCTTTCTTAACAGAATATCTAACTCTCTCCGCGGCATCATGGCTCTCTCCCGCCAAGAAGTGGCTGACATTTTCCTCGACGCCGAATCCCGAAAGCTCACACATCTCGCGAGAGCTGCCATCAATCAGGATGGTTTTTTGGACGATAAGTGGATGCAGGAGCAGTGCGACCTTGCTGGCTATACGATCTTGAACACTGCATATCAAATTCTTTTAGAAATCCCAACCAGTGTCCTTCGAGCCATTATCCGCGGGGACCTCCCCGAGATCTCGCATGAGGCGGACGTCCGGGCCCTACAGAGCCCGAAGTATGTTGCAGCCCCATCCAACCTCTTCGCAAAGGCCTGCATCTTCCCATCCATCTACACAATCTACTTCGTCAACAAGACGACCAACGAGCCGCCGACAATCGCAGACATCCTACAACTCATCGCATACCTCGTAGGAAACTCCAACAATCCCGCGGTGCTCAACTTGGCCCGGGATTTAAAAGAGAGGATTCGCGGCTGCAGCCCGCAGGACACCCTCGCCGGTGGCTTAGTTGACGTGGGATTCTCGGGCGATGGTGCCCTCCGCCTCACCCAACATTATGCAAACGTCAGCTCCAACGACGTGATGCAGCAATTTAAGTCTGCTTCAGTGATGCTCTTTGGGCAATCGAAATATGTCATCCGCGGCTTCATCGTATGCAGGCTGCAGAAGTTCAACTACTGCTCCCTAGCAGAAGTGATCTTGTCTCGACTGGCCCAAAGCTACACAAGCCGCGGGGGGGGTTTCAATGGGGTTGCCGCGGGTGCAAGTATAACGGGAGCTCGAAATCTTTCGCCCTCGGCGTGGGAGCAGATCGGCGCCGTAGAGGCGACCGAAATTTACAAGAAGAACCTTGCTGCGGATCAGGAGAGGCTCCAAGAACTCCGCGATATCGCCGAGCGCCAGAAGAACCTAGCAATAGAGCGTGCACTTCAGGACACGCTTGTCGGGTTGCTCCCGCAAGAGGAGCAAGATAAGATTCGGGCTGCGGGAGCAGCTTTACGTGAGGCGCTTTACACAGAGCACGAGGAAAGACACAGAGATAGCGAGGAGGAGGATGCCGCGGACGAGGATGTTGTAGACGACGAGGCTGAGTCCGTTGATGAAGAAGCTGCTGGAGAATACTCGAGTGACATCGAGTTCTCCTCCAGCCCTACCCGCGGAAATCCAGCCCCTAGAAACTAAGATGACGATGACGAGGACATGGAGGATCCAATCGAGAGCGATTAAGAGCGGCGGCGACCCTGTATATTGCTACTAAGTGTTTCTTGTTTTTTTTTTCTTGTTTTTCTTGTTCCGCTATCATTCCCCTATCATTCTCGCCACCTCTTACTTCTCAGCCCCCTTTCTTTAAATCCTACACTCATTTCAAATCTTTCATTTGTTTCTTTCCTTTGTTTCTTTCTTTTCTTTCTTTCTCTTCTTTTCTGTTTCCGCGGAATTTCTATACCGAGATGCTGTAGAATCCATAGCAAATGAAACCCATTCTCCTACTCTCTGTGAAAATGCTGCCCCTTCAATTCGAGTATCCCCTTATTTTATACGTACAATAATAGTACGTACTTCAATCTTTCTTTGTCCTATTGTTTCGCTTGACGTGCCACAACAAACTGTTTCTCGCCTGCTCCCTCTTGTTGTCCACACTTTAATCTTCAACCCCGCGAGACAACCAACGATCCAAATTCCACGAAAGCCCCGTCGTACAGTAATCTTTCTTACTTCTTATCTCAACAATTCAAATTCTACAAAAGCTCCTGTCTTCCTTGCTTCTTCGAATTCCGCGAGATCTCCCATCTTGCAGTCTTGCCTCGCCGTTCTGTTGTGGAAACCTTCTGCGAGTTTACTTCTGTGGTAAAACCCCACCCCGCGCAAACCTCATTAATCTCACTAACCTCAACTTCAGACCCTCTGCCCTCCGATCTCATCTTTGAAACCTTTCGCAAGTTCACTTCCGTAGTAAATCCCCCACCCCGCGAGCATATCGTTGGCCTCACTAACCTCAACTTTAGACTTCTGCCTCCGATCTTACGACTCCTATCCCGCGGAAACCTCGTCGCCATGCCCCCAACCACCCCGATCCGATACAAGGCTGCCGATATAAATGCAATGCCGATTCAAGATTGCTTGCCGTTCGAGCCCTTCGACTGTCCCGACGAGCCAATTCAGTCGCGGATCTCGGACTACCTCCTCGGAAAATTATTCTCGTATTGTTCCATTATCTACAACAGGAAGAATATGACTGCAGAGTTGGCTCCTATTTCATTTACAGCCAAAAGCATGCGAATCCGCACCACCGGCAACGCAATTGGCATCGGGAATGCCTTTGTTTACCAAGGAAAGTACGTCACATTCAGTGGTTTCGTATTACGCGGCAATTGGGCCATGGATCTGCCCGTGGGACTCTCCCTCGAATATCTTGTAGATGACGCGGATTTCCAGGATTGGATACAACGCTCTTGGTCCGGGGACTTCGCGGCATTCACGCTGCCGGTCATTGGGACGGACGCCGCTCTCCTTGAAAGCATCACGTCTACAGAGCCAGGAATGATCGGGAGCAGGGCCCTTACTGCAATGGGCCCATACTTTGGAGTTGTGCGTGCGCGCAACATGGCCGCGGGACCGCCGACGCAGCCTCCTGTCTCCTCGGCGCCTACAGAGCAACAGCCCGACCCCTCCGCAGCAGCGTCTGCCTCCTCTAATCCTTCCGCGGCAGCAACATCTTTGTCTACGCAGCAACCTCCCCTCTCCTCGACTTCCGCGGAGCCTACGATTCCGACTACTCCCGCGGCCCCTATCATAAGCTCTACATCTCCCGCGGAGCCTACATCACCCGCTACTCCCACAGCCCCTACTATGAGCTTCCCGATGACACGCTCAAGGTCTGAGCAGGTGCTCCCAACACCCTACAGCCCCGACAGGGTCCGCGGGGTTGATTTCACAGAAGAAGACGAGGACGAGGCGGAACGCATCCTCCAAAACTTACTAGCAAGAACGCCAGTCCCCGAGGGCTGGTCATCGTCGCACAGCCGATCGGTTTCAATGCCGAACTGGTATTTCGCGGGGTCGCACCTCGCGGGGTTCCAGATCCCAACCCGCAACACTCGCAACACCTCAAACGATGAGATTCATGGCCTCATCGAGGAGCAATACGGCCCTACCTCGCGGGATGAAGATCGGCTTATGCCGCCGGCCAAGACAACTAAATCCAACTCGAACACCTCTATGGGAGGTATGACTACGTACAGCAACGACTCTGCCGAATCCGCTCTGCGATATAGAAACCAGCCCTACGTTCCCACCTCTCCCAGTTTCGGCTCGGTACGCTTGCCTAGCCCGATGAGTGTTGCGAGGAAGACCGGCTCTATTGATGGCAGGGCTAGCAATTCCGTGGAATCCAAGTCCGCGGCGATCGACTTCGCCGACGAGTACGAAGGCCGCGATACCGACTCTGCAAACGACGCCCGGGATGCAGATTTTACGGATGCATACGAAAGATACATTGTAGCAACACGTGCCATCTGCAAGCTTGCAAAGAAAACCACGGATGTTTACGTCGCGGAGGCCCGGCTAGATGCGCTCATTCGTGGCGTTAAGGAAGTTGTCGATGACGAGAGTGAGGTTTTGAGGGGGCTCTACGAGCGCTTGTTCCCCGATGGAGAGGAATGAAGCCTTCCTAGACTCCCGCGGATAGCTACCTCCCGTTGTCTTGCAGCCGGCTCTCTTCCTACCAACCTTCTCCCGCGGCGCCATTAATGGCAAATTTTCTTTTCTTTTGCCCGCGGCGCTGCCAACTCAGTAGCAATGAGATTCTCCCGCGGCGCCATCGATGGCGATTTTTCTTCTGTTTTGCCCGCGGCGCTACCTACGACGACGATTCTCCCGCGGCTGCCTTTGTTTGTTTCCGCGAAGCGGGATCTGCCCGCAGGCTTTTTAGATAGTCAATTGAAATCTTTCCTTATGCAATGCTCCCCTGTGATATCTGTGGCCTCCCGTGAAACCTGTCCTATCCCGTCATCTGTAAAGCATAATTTAAAGGTCCGGCCTTGGTGGAGATTCAAGAGTAGGAGTCTGTAGCAGGCTTCATAAAGCATATCGCGGATCAGATATTCGCAGCATGAGCTACAGGATTACATTCGTTTATGTTTACCCGTATGACCCTCCTTGGCGTGCGGAGATTTCAATCGAGGGCGCCATACAGGCAGCACCACCGACCAACCTGAGCCAACTGCGGAGCTGGACTTGGGCTGGGAAATCGTTCAGTTTCAGGGCCAATGGCGCACTGTATCTCCGTGCGCATGCACGTACACGATGAGCGACTACGACAAAGAGCACAAGTCTCAACGGGTAGCAGCATAGGAAGCCACAATGCCGAGCAACGCTCCCCATTTCTCGTCACCGCCGCCCTTTCTCGTCACCACCCCCCTTTCTCATCACTACCCCTTTCCTATCACTGCCTCCCTTCTCATCACTGCCCCATTTCTCGTTACCGCCGCCACCTTTCTTATCACCGCCTCCCATTCTCGCATCCTCATCGTAAATCCACTGCCCCTTACCCATCCCACTAAGCCGACAGAAGGACGCTTTCCTAACTGCCTTCTGTTTGAAAAGTTCACCTGCCCGGATAGCCCTATTATAACGTTAGTTAACAATTTAGAGACTAGGTTCAAGCTTAGACGTAGCATATATTTTGAGCATACTTAGATGTCTAAAATACGAATATAGAAAGTTGCTAAACACCTTCAAATGATGTTGAATAATTAGTTCCTGATGTTTGTAGTAGGGCGGTTCTTTGACCCCGCGGAAGCTACCTACTAGCTTCCGTAGACCATGACAAATCATTAGCCCTAAATTTGAAATATATAATCACTCCACTCTTCCCCAGCTTTCTACGTTAGATTAACTTTAGAAAGCCATGTGCGTCGGCAGGATACCCATCGACGAGGCGAGTCTCCAAGCACCCGAGCCTGCCAATTCTCCACATCCTAGGTCGACTTGTTTTACGACCAGCCGACTGAATGGCACCACGTTTCAAATCGTGGAAGATGACAAGTGGGCTGAAATGCCCATAATATACGCAAAAGTATATCCGTCTACAATCGTTCTCCTGGACACAGGTTGTGGCGGCGCGGCGAGAGATCCAAGGGTTGAGCTCAAATCGTTACGGATATTCCTTGAGACGTTTCCAGTAGCAGACAATGGCAACAGTCCTCTCAACCTTGGTGCGGAGAGGAGTTACCTTGTAATATGCACCCACTGCCATTATGATCACATTGGTATGTCACTTCTACTGTCTACTACCGGACAGGGCCTAAGTATTACACAGGTGGCATTGCCCAATTCACTCGTACGAGAGGCTGCACGATATGGGCCAGCGCCAATGACAAGAATTTTCTTAGTCCCATTCGGCTACCAAAATCGTCCTTGTGTGATTTTGTTGGCATGGAGACTCCCGAGTACACTGTGACGAACTGGTGTAACGACGGCGAGAGAGTAGTTGATAATTCCGGATTGGATCTCGGATTGACAATCTACCAGACACCGGGCCACACTCCGGATGAGGTGGCTATCTGGGACAAGGAGGAGAGATACTTGTTCGTCGGCGACTCGATGTACAAGTACGAACCTATCATTTTTCCTTTGGGTGCAGACATTATCGAATACAGCAATAGTATTGGAAAACTAAAGGAACTAGTAGGGCGTTTCAATAGTGATAAAGGTAAGACAATATCTTCATCGCGATGAGCTTGTATTGTCACAGAAACTAATGGGAACAGGACTACGTGTGAACATGGGGTGTAGTCATATTACGAGTCGTATTGACGCCAGCGATTTCCTCTCGGAAGTAGACTCATTTCTATACAGGGTCGTTACCAAGCAGGTTGAGCCGACGGATAGCAGAATCAGTCGAGGGGAATTACAGGACGTTTATGCGAGGGAAGACGGAGAAATTTCGTTTCGAGGCGTCAGGAGATACTTTGAGGAATTTCGAGCAAGCAAATCCGCTATGAGTGCTATCCAGGATCGCCAGAGTTTAGTCATAAAGTAAGAAGCCTAGGGAAGGATGGGAACCCACAACTAGATCCTTTGATGGAATCAGCTTCTCGAGGTCGCTGGGGCACCTGAATGTCGTTGACAAATGCATTGGCAGCGCGATATCAGTTACCAGATTTAACGGATCATCAGCACGCAATGCTCGGGTCGCTGGGTGGCTTTGCTCTGATGATGGCATTCTAGGCGGGAAATCGTAATATACCAGGACGTCGAATTGGAATGGAATAGTGTTCTAAGAGGAATCATAAATTATAGAGCGAGAAAAATAAGAACCCTAACCTTACTGCTTTCTTTCTGCACCAATCTTGATATTTATATCCATCGAATTCATTATAGAAGGCAAGTAAAGGAAACAAGGCAAGGGCACGCGACAGAGACTTCTGAAGAGGTCTTGATGATCTGATTCAAAGTCCTCCTAACTAACCAACACCCACAACAAACCATACTATTATAGGTGTGGCACTATTCTCAATTTTAACTACAAGACACTGTCTGTTGCAATTTCCGGGAGGTCTCCTCGGATAATCGATCGCACGACACTTGAAGGAGATTCGAGGAGGATATTGGCATCGTAGGCATGAGTAGCGGGGATTACAGCGACTAGAATCGCAACGGACGAGCGACGGGGATAACAATTTTAGTCATTAGGTATGAAGATCACGATACTATGGCCATTGGCATCGTGGGCATGAGTGGCAGAGATGATGGCGACTTTAATCGCAGCTGTGAGCGACGGGGATAATAAATGTATGATTATTTAAATCGTAGGCATGAGCGACAGAAATAACAATCGCAGGCATTAGTTATGGTCATTTAAATCCCGAACGTGAGTAACTAGGTGGCTACAATCAGACGTCAGTAACTGTGGCCGCGATATTCGGCGTCAGCTACGGTCATGGCGACTAGGCGACTTCAATCAGATTTCAGTAACTGCACCCCCAATATCAGGCGTCAGCTACGGTCATTTAAATTCTTACCATAGACGTCTCTAGCGTCTATCAAAGGTTACTAAATGGACTGAGAAGCCTCATTTGGCACATCTTCTAGTCTATAAATGTCTTTTTTATCCATTCATTAAGACGAGGCCCAAGCTAAAATGGTATCTCTTCACAAGTAATTAAATATTCGTTTCGTTCATGTTAGACACGCTGACCCGCATCAACCTTGTACAGATGTACTTTTGCTAGGTTTTCCTGACTCTCGTTATCTACCCAATCCATCTCTCTCGCACTCTGAACATCATCCCCAATAGGGTCATTCTTTCTTGCTCTAAAAGTATTGCAGTCGCGGTTCTGTCTTGGGCTCATTGGGTAATTGCCCACACTAGGAGTGCTATCCGTGCCAGGCGGGAAGTGCTTTTGGAGGATGCGTTGGGTGAGGGCCTTAAGAGGAGGTGCAGATGCACAGATTATACCTAGGTTCACCTCTATGGCTTCCCAGGTATACATGTAGTAG
>JPKC01001736.1:0-11873 GCA_000750925.1 Pseudogymnoascus sp. VKM F-4518 (FW-2643) | reverse complement strand
GTACGTTCGTTAGCCTAAAGGGCATGACTTAATACTCGAATAGGCTATAGCAGGTGCGGAATGCTGTTTTCCACTCTTCCCTAGCCTTAATTCAGATTAGGTTGTATGCTCCTTGCAGATCCAGTTTACTAAAGATCTTTGCTCCTTGGAATCTATTGTGCAGCTTGTTGATTAAAGGCAGGGTATACCTGTCCTTAATTGTAATGTTGTTCAACGCTCAATAGTCTATATATAACTGTAGGGAGCTGTCTTTCTTTAGTACAAAGAGTACTAGGCTTCCTACTAGTAATGTGGATAGTTTAATGAATCCTTTTGCTAGGTTGTCATTAATGTACTCCTTAAGTACTTTCAGCTCTTTTTCTAATAGCTGGTATATTGGTCTGAACAGTAGACTCTTGTCTTTCTCTAGGGGTATCTTGTGATCCCATGGTTGGTGCTTAGGAAGCGCCTCGTTCTTAGGGCCTTCCTAGAATAGCTGCTTGTATTCCTTATACTCCACTAGTATACTTGTTAGTAAGGATGCCTAGGCTAGGTCATTAAGCTCGGAGGTTGTATATAACTCCTTCCAGCCTAGAGAGGGTCTCTCTCAAATCTGTGTAGTGTCTGTTTGTTGTTTATACACACACTAGCTCATTACAATTTTCTCGTTCTACTAATCGATTTAAGGATTGTGTTCCTTAAGCCACAGTATACTAAGGATGCATGCATAGTTATCTATGTGCACAATGTCGAATTGAATTGTTTCCTTGTGTCTGCAGAGCATAATCATTTCTAATAGGACTGTTTTAAGGGTCACTATTCTATTGTTGGTTGAGATAGGCTCCCTATCTACAACTATTAGTGGGTATGTTTCTTTGTTATAAAGTTGCCCGTTGCTCCTAAGTCAATTATTGCTTAGAGGTGTCGTCGTTGTATTTTGGCGACTACATATAGCTGCATGCTGCCTATTGTAGCGCATAGCTGTTTTGTACTAGGCCTCTTATTGTTGCTCGTTAGTAGCCTACAGTTAAGGACTCCTAGTTTTTTCACTAGAGTTGTCTAGTAGATCGTTGTCTTCAAACAATCTCTTTTATCTCTAGCCAACTGTAGTATACAGGTATCTAGTTCTAGGGGAAGTGTTAGTTCTTGTCTTTCTATAGGTAGTGTATGTAGCACAATCTGCTGTAGCACTTGTCCTATTCTATGTATTAGTGCTAGGGGTGATCAATCTCTGCCACATTGCATTGTTCCAACTCTTCTCCTTCCTTCTCATTAGTAAAGTTAGTTCCCTCTATAATTTCCCAAAGGTCCTCTACGTCCTTGTTAGTAGGTTTGTAGTCTATAGCAGCTTTGTCTGCTTGCAGTTCCTAGGGCTTAGGGCCTTGTTTCTCTACTTCTTGCGCATCTAATGCGTTGTACTCTGCAAGCTTGTACTTCAGCTAATTGGTAGCTTCTAGCTCTATATGCTACGCTCTGCAGGGTTCTAGATAGTGGGGATAGTCGGGCCAGCATTGCATTTTGCGAACTGCCACTTCCTAGTCTTAGAACGTGCCTGTCTACTAAGCGGGGGGTCCTAGCATAAGAGGTCCTAGTCTGGCTAATGTTCGAAGCATGCTTTCCTTCATCATCTCTACTGCTCTAGGTAGGTGCTCCTTAAAGGTAGTCTTACTTGCTTTATCTTTAAATGCCTGTAGTCTGCATTTCTAAGACTCAGTTAACCCCTTATTTATAAGTTTGTTGTCGTCCTTATCCTTACTACTCTCTTTGCTTGAGCTTTCCCCCTAAGGGGTGCTGTTGCTGTTGATTCCCTAATTGGGTTTGTTTATAAACGTAGCGTTTAGCTATCCTCCTTAAGAGTTGTACCCTCCTTGTCCTTAGAACGTGGCATTCAGTTGCTTGCTAAACCTTTTCCTACCGTTCCCTTTCTTTAGTTGTCTACAGTCCCTAGCCATGTAGCTAGGCTTGTTGCAGTTAAAGCACAGTTGCTCCTTAAACTGTCTTTCCTTCTTAGGGTTACAGGGTCTTCTACTAGTCTTGAACGTAGCGTTAAGTTCTATAGGTTGAGGCTAATGACTCTTCTGTTAGCGTCTCTTCTAAGTCTATTAGTTGCTAGACAATCCCCCTTTCTTTTTGAGTTGGCATTTATAGTAACGATTGTCGATTTTCTAAGCTAACTCAATTATTTCCTTAAGGTCGTTAGGTTTGTTGGACTGGGAGATCTCATCTTTTACATAGTCCTTTAGCCTTATGTAGTACTGGTTATATATAGCCTTGTCTCCCTAGTTAGTAAGAGTAGCGTGCTGCTAGAATTCTGCAGTATATATAACGGCCGACCCTCTCTGCTTAAGGGCCTAGATAGATTGTATAGCATTGCACCTAGCGTTAAGGTCTCTGAAATTGGCCTTGAGTTGTTTAACGAACCCTGCCTAGTTAAGGAAAAGGTCCTTTGTGCTAGCACTAGCTGCAGTAGTAACTCTTTTATCTGCTACGCAGTAGGTTATATAGTCAGCGAGGTAGCTAGAGATCTAGTCTAAGGCAGGGCCCCTAAGGAGAGCCACAGCCTAGAGGACCTGTTCTACCTCCTATGTAAAGTGCTTAGAGTTAAAAGCCATCTATAGTTCTACCTATATAAGGAAACTCTTAAGCTTCTTGCGATCCCTATTGAAGGTGTTAGAGAAGGCAATCTTAAGTTTGTTTGAAGGGTAGTGTAACGCTGACTACTAAACGATAGTAGACATAGAGGTTTCTTATACGTAAAGGTTTAACTTAATAGAGGAGGCAGGGGATTAGACACAAAGGCTTTAAGTAACACGTTACTAGTATGTAACAAATACTGTATTGAGTTGAGCACAAAGCTCCTATTTAAGAACTAACTATCTACTTATATAGTAGCGTTGTGCTAAATGGACTCTGTGGAACTCACTTAAGTCCTTAGAGTCCTAGACTCCTAGGACTCTCTTAAGGTCCTAAGAGTCCATTACGTAATATGCCTAGAACTACTATTCTCTGCTGCCCCTCTAGGTACCTAGGTCAGTCTTATGCAACCTCCCCTCTTCTTATCCTGTAGTTGGCTAGCCTTCTCATTCCGTTGTAACACTTGCTCCTTCCCCCCTAAGGTTTGTCTTGAATCCTATAAGTACGTGCGTGCCCCTAGGACTCTGCTGTTCCCTAGCAAGTCCTTTAACATGCATTATGCCTACTAACACAGTCTGCAAACTTTAGGAACGCAACGATCTTGTCTGTAGAATTAGGAACTATAGATACAAACTACCTGCAATGGATTCTTGCTCTAACTGCGTAAGGCGCAATGTGACTTGCATCTCGTCTTTAAATGATTTGCAACGATGCACAGAATGGGTTTGTTGTAACTTGAAAGAAAAATGCAATTGTATAGGTCCTAAGCATCCTGACTAGGTGAAGCTTAAACGGTAGGAGGAACGTTTGGATTGCAAGGAGGAAGAAACTCTTTTGAAGTTGCTCTGTCTTTAGAAACAGAAACGCCTCATCTGAACCTATAGAAAAGACATGCTCTGTTAAGGTTTAAAAACCCTCGACGAGCTTAATGCTGCTGAGGCAGCTAAGCGTGTAGCAGCTAAAGAGCCTACTAAGGTTACTCCTTCTATATCCAATCCTAACCCTTCCGCTAGCGACCCTTTGCTTAAGTTTGCCCCCCTAGGTCCCTTAGACCCTTCTTTCTAGGAGTACCTTGTGTTTAAGGTGGATGCCTTTAGCGCTAAGACTCTAGTAACCCTAGGCAGTTGAGGTTCCTAACTAGCTCCTAATTGTTGTCTATAGGTTTGTACCCTTCCCATTTTATTAAAAACTCTTCTCAGCGTCCTACTAACCTTCTGTCTAGAATCGCCTCGACCTTATATTCTCGAATCTCATTCTTAGGCTAGAGTTTGGTGTCTGTTGCAACTAGGGTATTTCCCCTTGCTAGTTCTAATAACGAGACATGAAACACTAGATGGAGTCTAGAGTCCTTAAGTAGCTGCAGCCTATAATTAACTAAGCTTACTTTGTTCAATATTTTGAATGGTCCCAATTTCTTGAAGTCCAGTTTCGTGCTTAGTCGTTTTGTTTTGATGTGTTTTCAGAGTAGGTATACTTTATCCCCCTCCTTAAAGGCAGGTTCTATACTGCGCTTCTTATTTGCGTATGCAGCGCATCGTTCATTTAAGAATTGAATGTCTGTTGCAAGTTGTTTATAGAACGATTTTAGTTGTTCTACTACAATTATAGCTTGTTTAGCTCGTGCTTTATCCGGTTGTGGTTATCTGTATGCCTCTGGCTAGTAGCTATAATTAGCGAAGAACGGTAAGACCTTTGTTGCCTCTGTCATTGTACTGTTGTATGCAAACTGTGCCATTGGTAAAATCTAAACCCAATTATCCTGCTAATGATTGACATAGCTTTGCAAGTATTGTTCAAGGGTCTGATTTAGTCGTTCTGTCTAGCTGTCTGTCTAGGGGTAGAAAGCTGTAGACAGCTTATGATTTGTCCCTATTAGCGCCATTAGCGATCTCTAGAATTTTGAAGTGAAGAGCTTGTCTCTGTCTAAGATGATTTCTTCTGGTAGTCTATAGTTGGCTAAGACGATTTGAATAAATGTATATGCGAGCGCCTCTGCGCTGCTAGATTCTAGGTATGGTACAAATTCTCTATACTTTGTGAGTCTTTCTGTAATAACTAGGATAGAATTGTAGAATATTCCTATTAACGGGTCTCTAGATAGTAGTAGCTTGACTATGAAGTCTAAAGCTATTGACTTCCATGCTCCTTTTAGTACTAGTGTCGACTTAAGTTGTCTGTAAGGTAAGTGCCTATTGGATTTCAATTTGCTGCAAATGTCGCACTCTCTTACTACTGTCTCTACCTGCTTTCTTATACCCAGGAAGTAGTAGTGTTAGGTGATTCGTTTAAAGGTTCGTGTTACTCCCTAATGACTGTGTACTAGCAATGAGTGTTGTTCTTGTACTAGCAGGCGTCTTATTTAACTTAGGATATACACTAATCCTTTATATCGAATCAATCCTTACTCGTTAATAGTAAAGCCACCTTCGACTTTAATCAAGACTCGCTTTGTACATTCGTCTGTTGCGTAGGCTTTCTTAAGTCTTGTTTCGAGTTCTGTATCCTCGACGATCAATATCGTCGCTAGTAACTCGTTGTATTGCATTCCTGCATCTGTTTTCTTTAATATTGCTCTAGGTCTTTCTTCCTTTAGGCTGACGTAGTTAGTCCTTTAGCTGAAAGCATCTGCTCTTGCGTTTATAGAGCCTCTACAATAAGTTATTGTGAAGTTGTAGGCTGCAAGGGTTTCTGCCTAGCGGACTTGTCTTCAGTTTAAAACTTTAGTTGAGGTAAAGTATATGAGGTTCTTATAATCTGTCCACACTTGCACAGTGTAGGTGGATCCCTTAAGATATACTCGCTATTGCTCTATAGCGACGACAATAGCTAGCAGCTCCTTGTTGTAGATGTTATAGTTAAGTTCTGTAGGTAACAGTTTCCTAGAGTAGTACGCAACTAGTTTGAGCTTACCGTTCTCATCTAGTTGGTTAAGACATGCTCTAATTGCAAAGTTAGAAGAGTCTGTTTAGAGGATGATCTTCTTTGTAGGGTTTAATGTAACAAGGATAGGTGCTTCCGTGAACTTCGTCTTAAGTTCCTAGAAAGCAACCTCTGCCTTGTCCGTCTATTTGAACGCAAGGTCTTTCCTAGTGAGCTCTGTAAGTGGTTAAGCTACCTTAGAATATCCTGCAATGAATCTACAGTAGAAGTTGGCGAAGCTTAAGAAGGCTTGCACTTCCTTAACCGTGGTTGGTGTTGGCCATTCCAATACTACTGTGACCTTTGCCTAGTCCATTTTGATGCTGTGCGTTCTAATAATGTAACCTAAGAATTTGACTTGGTGTTTATAGAACTCGCATTTCTCTAGTTTGAGGAGTAGACTGTACTCCTTCAATTTCTGCAGTACCTTTCTAACGTAGCCTATATGTTCTGCTAGATCTTTAGAGTAGACTAGGATGTTGTCTAAGTAGACAATGACGAATACATCTAAGTATTTATAGAGGGCTTCGTTCATAAGCCTCTACATAGATGCTGGTGCGTTTGTTAGTCTAAAGGGCATAACCAAATATTTAAATAAGCTATAGCAGGTGCAGAATGCTGTTTTCTACTCATCCCCTTCCTTGATTCGGATTAGGTTATAGGCACCTCTAAGGTCTAGTTTCGTAAATATCTTGGCTCCCTAGAACTGGTCATGTAGTTTGTTTATTAAAGGTAGTGCGTATCTGTCTTTAATGGTGACGTTATTCGTTCCTCAATAATCTACACATAGTTGTAATTTCTTATCCTTTGGCACAAATAGTATCGGACTTCCTGCTAGTAATGTCAATGGTCTAATGAACCTCTTTGCTAGGTTCTTGTCTATGTATTCCTTTAGAACTTCTAGCTCAGTTGCTGACATCTAATAGATTGGTCCAAACAGTGGACTTTTCTCTTCCATTATAGGTATTGCGTAATCCTATAGTTGGTGCTTAGGAAGCGCCTCGTTTTTAGGGCCTTCCTAGAATAGCTGCTTGTATTCTTTATACTCTACTAGTATCTGCTTTAGCGAGGATGTCTAGGCTAGGTCATCGAGCTCGGAGGTTGCACATAACTCCTTCTAGCCCTAGGAGGGTCCCTCCTGTTGCAGCGTGTCCGTTTGTTGTTTATACGCGCACTGGCTCATTACAATTTTCTTGTTCTACTAGTTGATCTGGGGATTGTGTTTCTTAAGCCATGGCACACTAAGGATGCACGCATGATTATCCATGTGTACAATGTTAAATTGAATCGTTTCCTTATGTTTGCGTAGCATGACTATTTCTAATGGGACTGTCTTAAGGGTCACCATTCCGTTGTTAGTTGAGATAGGCTCGCTATCTACAACCATTAATAGGTATGGGTTGGTTTTTGGTTGCATCCTAAAACCTTGCATGTCTGCTACTTTCTTTGTTATAAAGTTGCCCATTGCTCCTAAGTCGATCATTGCTTAGAGGTGTTGCTTTTGTATCTTAGCGACTATATATAGTTGCATAGCGCCTATTGTAGTGCATAGCTAGTTCATTCTAGGCCTCTCTTTGTCGCTCGCTAGTGGCCTACTACTAAGGACTCCTAGTTTTTTGACTCATTATTGCTTGATGGTCCTAGTAAGGATGACCCTTCCCATTTAGGCCTCCTTAATAGGTGTAGGTATGTTTTGTATACCTGTTCTTTCTTGATAGGCAATTCCCCTTTAGACTGGCTTTGTCTTAAGGCGTGAACTTGCTGCGCACTTTTAAAGTGAATCTAGGGTAATGATCTAGGAAACAATTGATACTGGTTTTTCTTCTGTAGATGACACTTGCAGTCGTCGTTATAGCAGTATTCCTAGTAGACATACAGGTGCTAGGGATGATTAGTCTCTGTTGCGTCCATCATTGTTAGTTCCCTTTGACTCTTCTCCTATAGTTAGTCCTCTCTTAGAGGTGTTACGAATGTGTTAAGTTGTTCTATAGCTTGACGCTCTAATTGTGTAGCAGGCCTAACCTCTCTATTATAGAGGGTTTCCTATGCTTTCTAGCAGTACAATCCAAGGTCCTTCTTTTGGTCCTAGTAGTACCTTTCAATAGCCTCTACATTGTCTATCTTAGGCATATATTCGATTTTCTCTTTAAGCCATTCTGCCTGCTGGTCTTCTAACCTTGAGACTGCCATAGAGGTGCCATGCTCCTGTTAGGTCTCATTTATGTAGTTGTAATATTCCTATAAGTCGTCCCCTCGATCCTTTGCTAGGATCTTTTGTAGGACCTTCCGGAGTGAATTCTTGTAGACGCTTCGGATCATAGGGATATTCTTTTCGCTCCCTAGCTCCTCTCGAGCCTTCTTAATCTTGTTATGCGCAAATTTGGTTATGGTTTTCATAAGCTCTGTACATTGCAAGTTCATGATTTGTTTTGACACTAGGTCGTTGTACGTCTCTTGTTTAGATAGTGTTAGGGATTTGGTTTCAGATTCCTCCTCTAAGCTTTCCCCCTCTAAGGTGCTGTCGCTGTTTATTCCCCAATCTTGCTTGCCTATAAATGTGGTGTTCAACTGCCCCTAATAGGTGGCATTAAGCTGTTTGCTAAACTTGCGTCCTCTGTTCCCTTTCTTTAGTTGTCTACAGTCCCTAGCCATGTGGCTAGGTTTGTTACAATTAAAGCAGAGTCGTTCTTTAAATTGTCTGTCCTTCTTTAGGTTATAGGGTCGTCCTGTTTTAAATGTGGCATTGAGTTCTATAGGGTCTAACTAGCAGTTATCCTATAGATGGTTATCCCTTTAGCAGCCTTCGTTCTTCTAGTACCTGTTGTACTTCTTTAGTCCGTTATGAGTTCGCTTTTCCTTCTAGAACTCATATAGCCAGTTGTCGATCCAAACAGTATGTTCGATTAACGAAACTATATCTGTTGGCTGTTTTTCTATGCAAGCGAGTTTCATTTGGACGTGACTCTTTAGTCTATAGCGGTAGTAGCTAATGAGTGCGTTAGTGTCCTATTTGGTTTAGTTCCTATGTCTCTAGAATTCTGTAGAGTATGTAAGGGTGCTGCTAGTCTGCTTTAGGCGAAGTAGATGGTCTTTAGCAGTCTTAACCTCGTCGATGTTGCTAAATATACAGCGGATCTCCTTCTTAAATCCCTTCCAAGATCTAAACATATTCTTTGTTGTAACTATTACTCTACACGTGTTCTTATTCTTAAAGTAGTCCTTTAGGAAGGGTTTAACCTATTGCAGGGCTTCCTCTCTAAGGTAGGACGATGTCTATAGAGTATAACTCTCATTAGTAGGAAACTTGTTATTGTTGAAGTGTGTATAGAGTTCGACCTGGAGTAGGAACACCTCGAGTTCCTTTCAGTTGCTAGAATAGGTGTTGGGCAACTTGACTCGCAAAGTTTCTCTAAGTTTAGAGACCATGGGTAGTGCGTCGGGCATTTCCTCGTTCTTAGGTAGAATGTTCTAAGACAATGTAGGGGTAGGCATCTTGGCCCTACCGACGACGCTTCCCTTTAGACTATGTTGGCTTTTCTAAACATAGTTGCTTTGTGTGTAAGCTAGTACCTTGTAGAAGTGGTGCTCAAAGTGTAACGCTGACTACTAAACAATAGTAGACACAGAGGTTTCTTATGTGTAAAGGTTTAACTTAATAGAGGAGGCAGGGGATTAAACATAAAGGCTTTAAGTAACACGTTACTAGTAACGTAACTTGCAGGGAAGCAGGACAGACTAAGAAGCGGGACACTTTTTTTATTCAACTCTGCTAGATCTAGTCCTGCGCGCTACACACTCCTCTGATTCAGATTCTAAGTGGCTAGAATTAATATCCTCCTCCTCCTCTTCCTCTCCCTCTTCTACCTCTTCAATTGGTCGCTTACGTGGCCTTCTACATAGTCTTTTCTTAGTGGACTTTAAGTCTGCCTTGCGTACAATGTTTAACACTTCCTTAGTACTGAATACAAATTCGCCCTGCAACTTAATTCTCTTGCTATTAGTCCTTTTCTTCCTTGTTTTAAGCATCTCTTTATACTCTTTCACCTCTTTCTGAAGAATAGTAAGCTCAGCATTCTGACTTTCAACTAGCCTAGTCATTTGCTTAGCATAACGCTGAGCAGGTAAAGTAGGGGAGTTACTGCTAGCCATAGTTGAATTAAAGACTGAATTTGCATGCCTAAGTTCAGTTCCATCTAGGGGAGAACTTCGAAGTACTGAGAAGTCTAAGCTACTAACTAGGGTTGAGTTCTGAGGCGTACGAGGTAGCTCAACTGCTTGAAGTAGAAGGTTGGCTAGCACTCTTTCTAGGAGAAAGGGTATTAACCCTGCTGCTCTCCATCCACTTCTAATATTCAGAGGTATAAGTCCCTTCTCTTGAATACTCTTAAAGATCTCAACCTAGTAGGAGCGCTGGATTCGCTTTATTCCTGCTCGAGTATAGCGATCTACTTCCTGAGCATGAAATTGCTTAAGAGGTCTGTACACTCCAACATTAAGTGGCTAGAGTAGATGAGAGCAATGAGGAGGTAGAATAAGAAGGTCAATATTGTTCTCTATGCAAAGTGCAATTATATTGCTAGTAATATGACTAGAATGGCCATCTATAATCAATAACCTCGGCTGATTTCCTAACTTCTTGCGTGATTCTAGCTCAAAAACCTTGCGTAGCCACTTAAAACCATGACTATTAGAGGTTCAGCCACTATTGCTAGTTGAGAAGTGCCAATTTAAGGGCGTGTCCTTAGGAATCCAACCTGTATTAGTGTTCTTAGCCTTGAATATAATCATAGGTGGCAAAGCGCCACCATCTGCATCAATGCATTTAAGTACAGTTATCTACTCCTGCTTGCCAGCTGTGATCTTCCAATTGGATTTCATAGTAGAATCAACAATTATACGCGTAGATTGAGTCTCTCCAACTGCAAAGCCTGTCTCATCTATATTGTAGATGTTGCAGGGCTCGTATTTTTGCTCCTCTGTACGCGCCTTAAACGCGTTAAACCAGGCTGAAATCTTTTTAGGAGTGGCCTCTTTATGCTGTGCAGACTCTAATTGTCTTAAGTAGGTTCCTTTAAATTGCAGATGTCTTTCTAGGAACCTATAGATCCATCTGTGGCCTATGGGAGTAGGACTTGGCTAGAGGGTAGTTTGGGATAAAGCGAGAATAACGTGTTGCATACGAATTTCCTCAGCCATTTGCTTGATTAACAATGGAGTTGCAGGGAAACTAGTAGCAGTTAGACGCGTAATCCATCTTGCTAATGTATTCTCTTGCGCGTTTGAAAGAAGCTGTTCTGTTTCATAGGCTGCAGTACGTGTTTTTCGTCCGGTCATTCTGTAGCCAAGAGTAGTTTTAGACACTTCAAAGTGTGCTGCAGCGTTGCGAAGTGATTTAAACTCTTGAGTTTCAATTGCAATAATTGCTAGTTAAATCTTCTCTTCAATTTGAGCGCGTGTGAAGGGTTGTTGGAAGCTCATGGTTAAAGTTATAAAGAAGTGTTAAGGGTAGTTAGGTTTTAGTGTCCTGCTTCCTAGTCTGTCCCGCTTCCCTACAAGTTACGTTATGTAACAAATACTGTATTGAGTTGAGTACGAAGCTCCTATCTAAGAACTAACTATCTACTTATATAGTAGCGTTGTGCCAAATGGACTCTATAGAACTTACTCGAGTCCCTAGAGTCCTAGACTCCTAGGACTCTCTTAAGGTCCTAAGAGTCCATTACGTAATACACTTAGAACTACTATTCTCTGCTGCCCCTCTAGGTACCCGGGTCGGTCTTATGCAACCTCCCCTCTTCTTATCCTATAGTTAGCTAGCCTTCTTGTTCCGTTGTAATAGGTAGGCTAAGGTTAGCGCAGGCTGTGCAACTACCTTTCCCTTAGATCCTACATTAGATCTAGTATTGTCTCTAGCTATGTTGCTTTGTGTATAAGCCGGTACCTTATAGAAGTGGTACTTCAAGTGTAACGCTGACTTTTAAACAATAGAAGACATAGAGGTTTCTTATACATAAGGGTTTACTTAATAGAGGAGGTAGGGGATTAGACACAAAGGCTTTAAGTAACACGTTACTAGTATATAACAAATACTGTATTGAGTTGAGCACGAAGCTTCTATCTAAGAACTAACTATCTAGTTATATAGTAGCGTTGTGCTAAAGGGGACTGCGAGGAACTAAAGGAACTGTAACAGTTCTAACAGTTCTTATATGAATTCTCTCTTAGGAGAATCCCTCTCCTAAGAGACTTCTCCTAGGAGAGCCCTGCTCTTAGGAGACTTCTCTTAGGAGCCTATCATTCCTAAGAGAGTTCTCTAGGGAGCCTACCGCTCCTAGGAGAGT
>JPKC01001731.1:0-30047 GCA_000750925.1 Pseudogymnoascus sp. VKM F-4518 (FW-2643) | reverse complement strand
TAATTTTTTTTTTTTTAAAAAATACAATTTATATATATAGAAGTGCCATGTCCGTCTATATATTCAAATGAACCAGACACCGCGAATTCAAAAGTAAAGCCAGAGCCGCTCGTATATAAAAACAATGTCCAGAAACAGACTCTGTCGGGAGGAGCCTTAAAACATTCACACTCCGTTGCAGGCATGGTGACTCATTTCGGCGTTCCATTCCCCGACAAGTCCAAATAATCCAACCCGTATCCTCCGACAAAAAGAACTAGGCGCCCGTATCCAAAGTCAAACCTCAAAGCCCTCATATCCAAAGAAAATCCCCAAAGAAAACCTCCAAAGTACACCTCCATCTAGACAGAGACTCAAAACGGTACACTTTCTAACAGCCACTCCAGGGCGGGTTATTTCGACAAAATTCCTGAACCGGCCCGAGACCTTCGGGTACAGTCTGGAATCTGTTCATTGAACCGTCATTAGGGGGGCTTTCGTCGTTACTCTGAGCCATATGATTGACTTGGGGGTACTTCTGGCCATCAAAATGGGCCCCAACAGAGTTGAGATCTTGGGGATCGGGTTCCCGCCGCCCTCCCTCGTTCGTATGAGCCTCTTTTTCCAATAATTTAGGGTCGATGTTAGAGGAATCAGCGGAAGAGGGGGGGTAAGCGGAATCAACGAAAGAGCCATTGTAAGGGCCAGGAGTTAAAAATGAGGTCGCCATAGGATACGGCCCAAGGTGCACTGAATAATCCTGGGACATTAGTGGTGCTAAATTCGCGGTTGAATCTAGCTGAGGCTGAGCAGCTGTAGAGGTTCGGACCCTTCGGCGTTTCGGCTTCGAAGTTTCTACCGTCGCTGCATTTTGTCGCTGTTGGAATTCGCGTAGTGCATCTTTAATTCCATCCCCGATGATATCCAAGCAATCTTGATCTAAGGTAGTGTAGAGCTTTTTCTGCAGCTGTTCGACCATGCTCTGACGAGTTTGATCCGAAATTTCCTGGCATACTGAAGGTCCCACGTTATTTATAAAGTCTAGTCACTGTTAATAAAGGCCCACTAACTTTAAATGCTACATAGACTTACATGGATCATCAGGGATCGGTCTGTCGGGAAACAAAATGAACCACCCCACCAGCCAGAGCCCGAGTTCACCCCGGGCCTTCTTTTCAGTGACACTTGATTCGCAGATATAGAGCTTGTAATTAGCTTCGATCCAGGCATCGTGATTGTCCTTGGTGCATTGGGAAGGCAATATTTGATCCTTATGCCTATATTGTTTCATAGCTTGTTCTATGTCGTCCTTGCGTTCGGCACTCATCGTGTCCTGATTTGGCCCATAATTTGCAATTGCAACGTCGCTGGGGCTTAATATCTCGCAAGAGCGGGGTTCCCGAACTAGCAGTTTATGTTGCTCCCAAGAGCTCTCATCTACAAAACAAAGGTTGCAGCGTATGCATTTTCCAGCGAGTCTGTGGTGATGCGGGCTTTTCTTTGAATAGCAGTGGTCACTAGTTTGGTTGTTAGTATAAAATGATATAGTACGAGTCAAGAATAAACAAACTTCATAATATGGCGGACCTCGGGAGATTTATATACGTTTCCATCGCTACAAGGACGCCCAGCGGCGGCAAACCAACAGGCCAACCGACGGGGAGGCGACTTCACCTGGGATGAATCTATACCAGAACCTACAACCAACGCGTTTTTATCTTGTCCTTGAAACGCTTTACCTCCCCTAGGAAGGAGATAGGCCCTCGAAGGATGGTGCGTCGCCATAGCCAGATGCACGGAAGCTTTCACTCCCAGTGCTCCAATTAACCCCGCTTTCGGGCGTGTCCGAGAGAGCCTGGGTAGTTGTTTGGCTTCCACGATGTTTGTAGCCATTGCACTCTAGGGCTGAGCTCCCCTCGGGAGAAGAGACACCGCTGTCGCTGCTGTTGCTCTCGTCATCGTCGCTATTGTCGTCACTGTGTGCTTTTCCAATAACCGATTTGATCTCGGTTGGAATCGTCTTGGGGCTTTCTAGCACGGACTCCAGCATAGTAGAGGTTATAATCCCGGGATCCTTTGACGGAAGGTTCTTGTCGTCCACGTCTAGTATCTTAGAATCGGCTTCGTCCCAAGGACATAATGGCTTGATATCTTTTTCCTGGACGCCAATAAGACCCTCCAAGACCGATCCATCTCCTTTGCCACATAGGCCTTGACCTGCCGTTGCACTCTGGGGACTAGGTGATCGCAGCAGCACGTCGCCGAATGGGATCGGAATCGCCGAGTCGTGCGAAAGGCTGTCTCTATTCTTCTTGTGAAGATGCGGACCTGTGACATTCTCCTCGGTGATTTTGTGCGGCAAGTCTGTGGCAATCAGCTGTAAGTCCTTGGAAGACCTGCTGGCGAGAAGCGTATTTGGAACGAGTTCTAGGGTTTTGGTGGCGGAGAGGTGGCCAAGCTGTGATAACTTCAATGCGGGTTGTGGAGTAGTACCCGGTCGTGTAGTTGGATATGCCGACAAGGGTGACTTCGAGCCCTGGCAAGCACCAAAAGGATAGTGGCTAGTCGTGGCACCTCTGCTAAGGACGGTTTTAAAATACCGTAAATCGTTGAGCCCGTGATCGACGGAGTGTTGTTGGCGAGGGATATAAGAGCGAGCAACGTCGGCGCCATCCACTACTGACACTAGCGCATATTTCATTCGATGTGATATATTATCGAAAAAGCGACGTTTCGTTCGATGTGATAGTTTTTTCGGGCTTGGTGAAGCATTTACGAACGTCAACGATTGTCTGCTCGGTGATGGCGGTGCGGCCATGGCAGCTCCCCTAGAAGACGATTCCTTTACGTATCTCTGTTAGTTTCTCCATGGAATTTCTAATGATAGCCACTTACATGATCTCTTGCGTCGCGGCTAGAGCTCGGTGATAGTACCTCAACCATGGCTTCGGTGTTGCCGAATCTCAAGAGGGTTCTTGCGCGGTGAGAGTCGATGATTATACAGCCGGAACAGTTGAAAGTGATGAACTGGGTAGTTGTATAGTGAAGAATTTAAACAGCACATCTGAGAGAATAATATGTCGCAGTATCCCGCGACAGCGCGATGCCGCGAGAACTCGCGACGTTCTGCGACTCTTCCCAGCCGCCGCGAGAAATCGCAAAACGACCATCTCGCAGCGACCCCAGTTCGCCCACAAGTGCGCCCTGACCGGTCGATGTGGCTGAGCTACTATTATCAATTTTGTACCTGCAGCTAGCAAGTCAAAGAAAGGATGCCCATCGTATCATTTGTCTGCTGAACATCAGTACTTTGAGACAGGGTTGCTTTCTGTGAATGATGGCGTTTTTTGCTCGACGCCGTCAGATTGAGACGAGATACTCTTGTGGGGGGGGCCATGAGAACGGAGTAGTGGACAGAGCCTAGGGGTTTGCCCAAAAGACTCGGTGTCGCTGAGAGTATTCATAGCGATTGTGAATAATGAAAAGGCTCTCAGTCACTTAGAACTGTATAGCTGTATATTGTCATATTCTGGCAGTTGGGAAAGGCCAGATGCATAGAACTCGAACCAAAAGAGGGGTTCTATCGTCTTCAATGTCAGCGTCAACCCCTACCGATGCACGGTCCATCGTCAGGCCCCCAGCGCCCAACTACCACCACGAGTCCCGGCCCATAATTCTAGTTCCGTTGGCAACTACAAGAAGGGCAATGAGAATATAGGCTGTAGATGAGACGAACGGTCTCACTGTGTCCAGCCAACCAGGTTGCAGGTTTGGGTTCTCATAAGGTAATCGTCACATACTCTCCTTGTGCTGCAGTATGGTACGTGTACAGTCCATGTATTCCATGTATGCTTCGCCACAAACGCCAACGCCGACATCAACTCCCTCAGTACCATCCCAATTAAATGCCCTTTTTCCTTTCTTAACCCTTTTCCAACCCGTCTCTCACGCATGCGCATTCCTACGCGCCGCATCCTCAACCGCCCGATCCCAATCCGCCGTAACGAGGAAGAACCCTTCACCACAAGCCACCAGCCCCAACCCAATCGCGACACCGCCCCACAGCCCCTCGAGCTTCCAATCGAGGCCAAACCCCGTCCCGAATGAAATTGGTAGCGCGATAACATAGTAACAGAATAAGTTGATATAGCCGCCTATCTCCTGCCTCCCCAGGCCACGCAGGAGCCCATTGCATAGCGCCGCTAGCGCATCGAAGAGCTGGAATGCCGCGCAGATGGGCAGGACGCGCGCGACGAGCTCGATGACCTCGGGGTCGTTGGTAAAGAGCTGGGGAATATGGTGGCGTAGGGTCCAGAGCATGATGACGTTGAAGAGGCCGACGAGGACGGCCCCGTAGACGGCGACTTTGGCCGAGGTACGTGCGGCGCTCGAGAGGGTCGCGCCAATGAGGTTTGCGACGCGAGTTGAGGCAGCGATAGATAGGGGGAATGGGATCTGGAAGGTGATTGCGCTGACGGTTCCCAGGACCGATTGCGCAGCGAGATGCGTGGTGCCGAAGTAGCTGGATCCCAGGACGAGGGTCTCGAAGGCGAGGAATTCGGCTTCGACCATGACAAGACCCGGAATAGCGAGCTTTATCATCGGGCCCCAGTTACTAAGGGCGCGGTGGCTGAAGCCGTGCCAGCATTGATGGCCATCGATGAAGTAGACGTATAGGAAAAGAAGGAGGGGTAGTAAATTATGGGTAACGACGACAGCGATAGGAGCGCCAATGTAGCCCCAGTCGAAGCGCCAGACGAAGAGCCAATTCATGAAGGCGTTCATTGGCGCTGCGACGAGGAGGACGTACGTAGTCGCGCTGAAAAGACCCTGGGCCTGGACGAAACGCTTCCCGCTCTCGAAGAGCGCATAGCCTGGGAGCCCAAAAATCAGGACGCGGAGGTATAAGCCGGCCAGGTCTGCAGATTCCTTTTCGGGGACTATGGCTTGGAGAATTCGGTCAGAAAAGACCCATAAGAGGCCAATTGGGACGGAAAGTGACCATAGAAATAGTATCATCCGTTGGCACTGAAGACCGACTAGGTGCTTGCGTCCAGAGCCGTAAGCCTGGGCACATAGCGTGTCCAAACTGGTGGCTAGCCCCTGAAATATGGCATAGCCGGTGATGTTTGCTGACATGGAAGCCAGAGAAACTAGAAGTGAGTCAGCGGATTTCACAGAAGCGTCCATACGAATATCTTACCAGCTCCCAACTCGATCTTCCCAATGTGCCCAACGGTGAAGATACTTGCCACCGTCAATGAGTACTGCAAGAGGAATGTAATAATCAGAGGGGCCGAATATTGCGCCAGCGTCTTTGCTTCTCGTTGCCATGTTGTCTCAATCTTTCCTTCGCGAACTGCATCCTCCCACAGCCTATTCAATCTTTCATGAATATCCCTAGCCGATTCGGGCGCACCGTTTGAGAGCAATGGAGAAGTTTCAGTCGGCTCAGCTAGGAAGCCAGGGACGAATGCCTCAGGGGCCTCCTCATCACCTCTGGCTTTGGGCACTTTCGTACTAAATATGCTATGATATATCCTAGACGGCAATGCTTCATCCTTAGGTCGTGGATGCTTTGGGGGCGCCAGGTGATTGTCTCGCAGCAGGCTCTCTTCCTCCCTCATCGCCTGTGCAATTTCTCTCTTGCTGAGATGGTCAATTTCTGGATGCTGTGGGGCTATAGCAGGCCTGTTTCCACCACCAAAGGCAACGAAGCTAGGCCGCCTATAGGAGCCTGACATCTGGTGAGTTGGGCGAAGTGTAGAGGCTTCCGACTCATAATCGGAGCCCTCATCATCCACACAAGCGTCAATGCTTGACGCATCGTCATCACCCGAGCTAGCTGCGATATCTCGAGCGATTGACTCTTGTGCCAGTGGCGAGCCCGAGCGAAATGAGCTGCCAAAGTGCGAGTGACCAGCAGAGCCGCTACGTTGGCTTGATGAGCCTGCAATGGGCCGCGATGAGCTCCCCGTGTTTCTACTGTCGTTTGATCAGTACTCGGAATCCCTGACACGTGCTGGGCCATATATAGGAAGAAGCTTACCTCATTGCCAAATCGCTTCCGTTAAGTGTTTATGTCCACGTAATAATGTAAATTAAGGTCAAATAGAGTTAATTATAGCTGTTAATGCTGATATACGACACCAGCAGCCAAATTCCCCCTCTCTCTAAACTTGGTGGAGCTGTCAGGAAGCCCGGAAAGATCTGCACCACGAGGTTCCGAGGGTATGTAACACAGTGCCAATTAGGATATATGAGACTGTATGTCGCAAAACAAATACAACTTTTTGCCAATGTTCCGCAAATATATAGCAACGCAACACCGAAGGATGAAGGTAGAAAGAAAAAAGTGTAGGTGGCAACAGTCACCGTTCCACGCCGATGAGAAGCGACTAAGACATAGGACCCCACCCCACCATCCTCCGCCCTTTATCAGAGACCCTTGTTTTTTATTGTGGTGGGGTAACCTCCAATTGGGGCAGCGCGAGCCGATACCGAAGGCGGCCAGACACTTGCGGAATACTACTATGATACTACGACACTACTATGGCGCTATCACTCAATCGCCCCATCACTTTCATCCCACAATCCACAACCCCGCTCGGAGAAACCACCGCGCCGCCGCCATCTGTCTCACTGAGTTACCGACGATCAAAAGCTCGTCCCCTCTTCAGCCACTGCATCGACCACCAGAGAAGAAAAAGCAACTTTGAAGCGAACCAAAGCCACGATATCTCTCTCTATATATATGTACTACCCGCCACGGACTGAAACATGTCATTAGTGGGAGACCCGGAGGATGCACATAGGATTGGCGCGTATCGACCGTGGTACCTCCCGCTTCGCTCGAAGACTTGCAACGCCGATCCGTACGTCCAACCGGTTCCTTGCCTCGAATTCCCCGAGACTTGATGCTGATGGTATATAATACAGATACCGCAGGGGCTCGGCCTTCGCTCATGCGCCGTGGTGGACTCCGTTGATTTTCGAGAACGACAGCAGTGATGCGCGCGACCACTGTGCCAACGAGAGGAGTACGCAGCTTCCCTTTCTTCCCCATCGTGCCTTCTTTATGCAGCTTCCCTTCCTCAACCAATGCGCCTTCCTCGCAATCGTGGCTTCCTCGCAATCGTGGTTTCCTCCGCAGGATTTCCTTCGTTCCCAGTCGTGCCTTCCTTCCTCCGGTTCCATCAATTCCTCAAGCGCCTTCCTTCGCAGATTTCATTAATTCCGGATTGCGCCTTCCGCCCCACCTCCCATACGGATACACAGCTAACACTCACACCCCACAGCCTTTCTCTCCTACCTCCGCCTCTCCGTCTACATGTCCGTAGTCTCCATCGCCATCATCCTCTCCTTCCACCTCAAAGACGAACCCTCCGACTTCGAACTACGCATGGCCCTTCCCCTCGGCATCGTCTTCTGGTGCCTCGGGCTGTTGTGCCTCGTGCTCGGGTTTGGAAATTACGTCAAGACGATGACGCTATATAGCAAGCGCGTGGCGCTGGTCCAGTCAGGCTGGAAAACGCAGACGGTGAGTCGAGGACATCCTGAAAGTTATAAAGGTGGCGCTGACGGGGTATTAGACGTTTGGGCTTGTAGCGGCGAGTATTGTCGCAGTGTGTATCCTGTTCTTGGCTACGAATTCGACGAAAGATTCATGATATCTCGAGACAAACTTATGAGTACTAGGTTGGCTATTTTGTTACGGCGTTTGGATGGGTGGGAATTTTTCATGCGAGGGAACAGGGATACTATACCATGGTGCGGACATCTATTAATGACTGGATATACAGAACAGCGATTCGAGCAATATACCCAATATTTTCATAGCTCTAGGCACTGAAGTGCTTCTATGGTTTTGTGAACGCTGCGCGAAAAATCTATACAAACGGCATCGCTATTCTATACTGTCTTATGACTCACCCAGCCCACCACCCATCACTTTTCCCGACCCAACCTTTCGGCCTTATCTTCCACCAACTCGTACGCCGGTCTAAACTTCTCGTTCTTTGTCCCGTCCGCCTTATCTGCCTTCAATGCCGGATTGGGATGCGTATCCGTAGTCCCCCCCAACGACGTATACCCCTGGTCATACAACTGACAATATGGCACCTCCATCGCTCGAATAAACTATACACCGTATTAGCCTAAGCCCACACCTCCCCAAGGAATTGAGACAAGGAGTAACTCACCCCCCAAATCTCAACATAATGCCAATCAATCACCGGGTGCACTCGCATAAACGCCGGCCACCCCTGATCCGTCGGATCAAAATGCGTCAAAAGCTGCCCATGCGGATCCGTCCTCCTTGTCCCCACAAAAATCGCCTTCACCTGCGGCGCATCCTCCAGGTACTTTGCAAACGCCGCTTTCATGGGCATCGCGTACCGCGCGAGCGCCAGGGAGTAGTCCGCCTCTGACTCGTCGACGAAGTCGTCTACCTCGGTGAAGGGGTGGGGGGATATAATATAAACGCTTTGTAGGCGTGTGGGGAGCGCGGCGGGGTGAGTCGCGAGGGCGCAGAGGAAGAGGATTAGGAGGACGAGACAGTCTTTGCCGCCGTTGTAGGATATAGATATTTCTTCCAATCTGTGTTGTGGGGTTCTCGTCAGCGATATGCTCTATGATAATCCTGAAAATTCCTCTTCCTTCCCCCGCATTGCCCTGCTGTGCTCGGCTGGACGGTTGGATTGGAGTGGACGGGGAATGAAGGCTTACGTGTACTTCTCAAGCGCCGTGGTAATCACCCCCAGCGCAGCCCTCGTCTGCTCCTGCACCCCACGCAACATCTCCGTCTCTGGCTCAGAAGTCAGGAAAGCATCTAGTCTCGCCGCAAGCCGGGCGCAGAGCGGCCGGATGCTGGCGTCCGCATTGCCGTTGGTCAGCTTGGGCGCATTGTCGTGGGTCACTGCAGCGACGGCGGGAGCGCTCGATGGCATCGCGGAAGTCAGCGGAGTGTGGTGCTGTCCATGTGCGATTTGCAATTCGAGAGAGGAGCGGTGGATGTGGCTGGAAAGTGAGTGAATCGACGTCCCCAGGCGGGTTATTATTCATGGGCGGGGGTGCATGTGGCGGGGTGGGGACTGTCGGTCCGTGTCGGCGAGTCGGTGTTGTAGCGAGGTACAGAGTGAGGGGTAGTGCTAAGTGGGGGATCTGAGTGGACAGTCCCCAAAATGTCAAACAGTGATTACAGCAACTGTAATGGAAATAAAGGATTTCAATTACTAGGGACTATAATTGCTATAACAGTTACTCAGAAATAGAGCGAAAGAGATAAATCCTATTAACTTAAATTGCCAGCATCGATACTCAGCTACCAACGACCTCTCTTCAGACTCTATGTGGGACTTCCCAGAGCGTATAATTTATACCGGTAGTAGAAGCTGCTAGAATTTACTTCTTAGGCTTAAGTTTTCAGTAACGAGCTAATTGAACGCCTGAAATCTGGTCAATTAGGGACAGTTCACTCGGATCCCCCACCTACTCAGCACTAAGTGAGAGGGGAAAAAGTGGACTGACTGGGTTGTGAAATGGGGTATAATAATTTTGAGGCTCTAACTACTTTATAAACTCTATAACAAAGGCTATCCAAGTAATCCGGATGCGAGAGCTTCGAGATCCTCGAGTGTCTCTGGCTCGTCTGCCGCCTCGATGATGTGGCGACGAGATTTCTTCGTGGCGGCCGCCTTGGACTCATCGTCCGAGTCATTCTCAAACCACTTCTTGGCTCTCTTCTGTGGCCGCTCATCTTCTGCTTCACTCTCGTCAGCCATTGGCAATGACTTGAGGAATTCCAGTGGGTCTTCTGCGTCGCTGCCCGCATCATGTAGTTCTGGCGCTTCATCGTCATCAGACATATCGCCCCTCTCTCTAGCCTTCCTCTTGTCCTTCTTCTCCCTCCTCTTGTCCTTGGCCAGCTGCTTATCTTCCACATCTGCCTGCTTGACCTTCGATGCCTCCTCCTCGACAAACTTGGCACGTTGTGCCTCAGCAGTTCCTCTGGCCTTGAAGTCATCCTCATCCTCAAGCTCATAAATGTCATGAGCGTTGCCATCAGAGTCATACACGGTCTTGGTTCCGTGGCCCTTCAGCTTCAACATCTTCTTCTTAGACTTGAGCATCTTCTCGCGTCTCTTCGAGTCGATTACGAGCTCCATATCTCCGGCGCCCTTGACAACAAGTGGCTGAGGTCCGGCAGATGCAACTTCCTCCATGTCCTCGGGCAATTCGCTGTCCACTGGGATGAGCCTCTTGACAGACATGAAGTCTCCATCCTCATCAGAACCAGCATCCGCCTCACCACCCTCGCTCTGCTCATCCTCTGCTATCATCTTCGTGTAATGGCCCGAAAGAACATTCTGGTTCTGCATCTCAAACATTCTGTCGTACTTCGTGCGCACCTCCTTCTTGGCCTTCTTCTCTCCAGCCTCAGCGTCACTCTCCTCATCGCTTGATTCCAAGGTAGCTCTAGGCGCATTCTTCAGCTTCTTAGCATCATTGCCCTTCTGGAACTTGATCTTGGGTGTACCCGGCAGACCCATGCTAGAGGCAAACCCTTCGAGGTCAATTTCGTCGATTTTAAATATCTCCTTATCCTTCTGTAGGTATACTGATCGGGTGTAACTGACAAACGCCTTCTGCCCGAGGTACTTGAGTTCTGGATCTTGGAAGCACATAACCTGTAGCTGTTTCTGGACGCTCTGCTGTTTATTTGTGCGTACTTTGATCTTCTCAATCGGAACCTTCTTGTGTTTTAACCGCGCAACCATGCCTTCCTCTTCGGTTGGATCCAAAAACATAACACCTCGGCCTGCTCTTTCGTATCTGGCTGTTCGGCCAACACGGTGGATATATGTGTCGGCATCTTCAGGGCAATCCATTTGGATAACCCAGTCCACGGCCGGGAAATCAAGACCACGGGCTACCACATCCGTTGCAAACAAGCAAGAATTTTGAGAAGACGAGAACTTGGACGTGATATCTAGCCTTGCCGTTTGTTTTTGTCGTCCGTGAAGATGAAGCAGTGGAATACCGGGTTGAATGTGCCTGAAGCTTTCGTAGACAAATCGTACTTGCTTTCCAGAAGACATGAAAACAACTATCTTCGCTTTCAAGTTCGCCCGTATGAAACTGTACAGGGTGTTCAGCTTTTCTGCCAGAGGCACAACTATGTAGTGCTGTTGCAATGTCGTGGGCGTGGCGCTTGTAGCAGCTTCATGCACCGCCACATACTCCGGCTCTTTCAAGCTCAGTCTTGCCAAGTCAGACACCTTCTTTGTCTGTGTCGCACTGAATAGCATCGTTTGCCTGTCCTTGGGGAGATGGCCTAGTATAGCATCCACGGAGGTTTGGAAACCCATGTCCAAGATCCTGTCGGCCTCGTCTAGTACCAGCATTTGCAAGTTGTCGACTTCAAACGCGGCCGTTTGGTCCATGTGCTGCAGCATTCGACCAGGTGTGCAGACCAAGATGTTCATCCTGCCCAACCGTTCACGCTCCTCCTGTAAACTCCTGCCGCCAATAACCAAGCCGGCCGAGAACGAGTGGTACCTCCCAATTTTCCTCAGTACCTCAAAGATCTGGATGGCCAGCTCTCGCGTCGGCGAGATGATTAGGGCCCCTAGCCCATCCAACTCGGTCCATTTTTGGCGATATAGGTTCTCAAGAACAGGGACGAGGAAGGCGAGAGTTTTACCACTGCCTGTCTTTGCAGCGCCAAGTATGTCCTTGCCTTTAAGGGCGAGTGGTATCGCTTTCGATTGAATATCAGTCAGGGTTTTGAAATGCGAAGCTTCGAGGCCTTTGGAGGTAGGCTCCGACAAAGGAAGGTGTTGGAAGTCCTTAATATCTGCGACTTTGGGATCCTGTAGATTGCGATTAGCATTGTTCCTGGGTGCCAATGGGAGTGATGGGGACGTACCAGCTCTTTGATCTCCTTCTCTAATCGCTCGTGGTCATCCACAATCCTCTTCCTCTTTAGCGAACGAGCATCATTTTTCGGCTTTGCAAATTTGCCAGCCGTTTTACGAGCATTTGGAGGCGCCATCTTTACTTTCGCAAAGCCGGATGCGATGTTGCGGTTTTCAGTGCAGCCTCGAATAATCTTTTCGATGGGATTTGGCGCTAGCACAAGGTTCTGCCAGGGCGGTGAGAAATTAATTTGGTGGGTCGCCATGTCAAAAGTTCCCTCCGAGAAACTGAAGCTTCGATAAGCCCTCCACCACTCCGCAAACAAATACGCAACGGAGAATGGTTCCCAGAAACAGCCGCCGGGCGGCATCGCCTGCGATGTCGGAAAATGAGTTCGATATTACGAAATCCCTCTTCAATGAGGACGTCGAGTCCGACGACGATAACTTCGGTGTCGCTGGAGAAAAAACTGAGATGCCCATGGTCCTCGATATGGCTCTGGAGAGCGATGGAGAAGGCGACGCAGCATTTATTGCTTCTGAGCTAGCAGCGTCGAACCGAAAGTCTTCGAATGTTAAAGGCAAGAGTGTTAAGAAGGGCGGTGGCTTCCAGGCTATGGGACTCAATTCACATCTGCTCAAGGCCATTGGGAGGAAAGGATTCTCCGTGCCTACACCCATTCAGCGCAAGGCTATACCTCTTATTCTCGACAGTCAGGATGTTGTCGGTATGGCAAGGACTGGTTCCGGAAAGACGGCGGCATTCGTCATCCCCATGATCGAAAAACTGAAGGCCCATAGCGCGAAGGTCGGAGCGAGAGCGCTGATTCTGTCTCCATCTCGTGAGTTGGCACTGCAGACTCTGCAGGTTGTCAAGCAATTTGGCCGTGGCACAGACTTGAAGTGTGTGTTATTGGTGGGTGGAGATAGTCTCGAGGAGCAGTTCGGATTTATGGCATCCAACCCGGATATTGTCATTGCTACACCTGGTCGATTCCTACATCTTAAGGTCGAAATGGGACTGGATCTATCGTCTATGAAGTACGTCGTGTTTGATGAGGCTGATCGTCTCTTCGAGATGGGTTTCGCCGCTCAGCTTACAGAGATTTTGTACGCTTTACCGTCATCGAGGCAAACGCTGCTTTTCTCTGCTACGCTACCGAAATCGTTGGTGGAGTTTGCAAGAGCTGGCCTGGAAGAGCCTTCTCTTTTGCGTTTAGACGCTGAGAGTAAGATCTCACCAGATCTCCAGAGTGCCTTCTTCACTATCAAGAGCGAGGAGAAAGAGGGCGCGCTCCTCCACATTCTTCATGATCTTATTAAGATGCCGACTGGGCCACCCCCAGCGGCAGTTGCGGCAGCAGAGGCAAGCAAGAAAAGGAAGCGTGGCGATGATGGACGAGGCCCAAAGCATAAGCCAACAGAGCACTCTACGATTGTGTTCGCCGCAACAAAGCATCACGTTGATTACCTTGCATCCATGCTAAGGCTGTCTGGTTTCGCTGTGTCTCACGCTTATGGTTCTTTGGACCAAACGGCTAGAAAGATGCAAGTTGAGGATTTTAGAACTGGCATGACCAACATCTTGGTCGTCACGGATGTCGCTGCCAGAGGTATCGATATTCCTGTGCTGGCAAATGTTGTCAACTACGACTTCCCTCCACAACCTAAAATTTTCGTCCATCGTGTTGGTAGAACTGCCAGAGCTGGACAGCGCGGTTGGAGTTACAGTCTCGTTAAGGAGACTGATGCACCCTATCTACTGGATTTGCAGCTTTTCCTTGGACGGCGCTTACTTCTCGGACGTGAGAGTGGAGACACTCCAAACTACGCTGAAGATGTCGTTGTCGGATCAGTAGTGCGCGACAAGCTTGAGACCAACCAAGAATGGATCAACAAGCTTCTCGGCGACGATGATGACCTCGCTGCCCTCCGCGGCGTCTCGGTTAAGGGTGAGCGTCTGTATCTTAAGACCCGTAACTCTGCTTCGAGTGAGAGTGCAAAGCGAGCAAAAGAGTCGGTTGCATCCCCGCAATGGACACAACTCCACCCGCTGTTCAACACCGAGACGAATAGCAATGAACAAGCACGCATCGATATGCTGGCCCGCATCGCCGGTTTCCGCCCCACTGAAACCGTCTTCGAAGTTGGCTACAAGGGCAAGGCTGGACACGGCGAAGCCGCAGAGGTTATGCGCGCACGGAGACAGAAAATCATTCCTCGTCGCCAGAAGGCTATTGATGACGCCAAGGCCGAGGCCACAGAGCTCACCGATGATGAAGACACATTCCAGGGCATTTCTGCAGCAGCGCCAGCTAACGACGACGACGACGATGATTCAGACATGGAAGTTACCATCTCGGGCGGTAACGACGTTGACATGGCCGAAGCCTCGGAGGACGAGCTAGAAGTGACCTTCTCCAAGGCCTCGCAGAAGGGCAAGGGCCGCACCCTATCCTACAAGGACTCGGAGAACTTCATGTCCTACACTCCCAAGAACCAGAACGTGGCCGAGGAGCGCGGTTACGGTGTTCACTCAGGCTCCTACAACACCGCGAGCCAGAACTCGAATTTCGTCGAGGCAGCGCGCGGTGTGACGATGGACCTCACGAACGATGACGGTGCGAAGAGCTTCGCGGAGCCCAGTCAGGCGAAGGGAATGAGATGGGACAAAAAGAATAGCAAGTACGTTGCGCGCGCTAACGACGAGGATGGATCCAAGGGCGCGAAGATGATCCGCGGAGAGTCGGGACAGAAGATCGCGGCGTCGTTCCAGTCGGGACGCTTCGACAGATGGCGCAAGGCGCACAAGGTTGAGCGACTGCCCAGGACTGGGGAGGCTGAGCGTGCTGGTACGCTCGGTGCTGGTGTTGGAAGAGGCATGGGGACGAGATACAAGCACAAGCAAGAGAGGGCGCCGAAGGAGGCAGATAAGTACCGTGATGATTACCATGTTAGAAGGAAGAGGGTGGACGAGGCCAAGGAGAAGCGTGTTGGAAGGTTCAGAGATGGGGCTGGCAAGGGGGAGATCAAGAGCACCGAGGATATCCGGAAACAGAGACAGTTGGAGCAGCGGAAGAAGGAGAAGAACGCTCGGCCGAGCGGGAAGAACAAGAAAAGGTGAATTTAGCGCATTGGGGGATGGAGAGGATAGGAATATTAAATATATATGCCCTGAATATTTGGAACTTTGCTGTGAGCTTAATGTGTAGCGGGTGATGTCGGGCCCGAGTGAACAGTCTCCAAGTTTGGGCCACATCGTAACAGCTATCAAGCCTACTCGTGCCGCCTATAAAGTCTGAAGGGGGATGTGTTAGCTCAAGACTTGTACCAACAATATAAAATAATGGGATTTGTCTCGTTACGTTTGTTTCTAAGTGGCTGGCTCATTAATTATAGCCTTAAATACAGTTGCTGTAAACAGTGCTCTAATCTATGATTCCCCTCAGGCTTTCGGGCATCGATAACTTAAGTTTTCGGTAGCTAGCTAATTAAACGTCTCAAAATAACCCCAGTCAATTAGGTAAATTAATTCAGTTCTCTCGGGTTCGGTGATGTCGTTGGCTATAGTCTCAAAACAACGGCCCCTGTCATCCCGATACATCTATGCCGTCAAGGGATGTGTGCCAAGAAGAGCCTCCTTTGTAGAGTATAGCTTCGGTGTCGAATTCTCGAGGGAGGGGCCCTCATCGGCGCCTGTCTGACGGAAAGCGGTTGTATCCGTGCCGTCCGTATAGCCAATTTCCCCCACAGCCTAGTATGTGCCGCCCCTGAGTCTTGGTCGGATCTATGCCGAGCACCGTCTACTATGAAGGAACGGCAGTTATGCGCAAACATATCATCTGTCGATCACAATGTGCTTTAGTTAACACATTCTCGGCCTTCACAAGACTCCAATCCCTGCGGAGTTTATCTCCCAAAACTCAAATAAGGACGAATCGATCGTTGCTCTCCATGAGCGTTGTTGTCTCAGAGTAGGCCCGACATGAAATGGGGCGTACCCCGGCTCTGCCAAGTACCAGGCCACGGGCAACTTCCCTGGCAGGCCCCTTTTTAGCGTCGATGTGGTCAGACTCGGGCTGCCGGGGTCCCACCACCGGCTCGTATACGAGTACCGCGGGATACGAAAGCCTCAAAGGGAAATGCCGCAACTATTGTCTTAGGGAGTGGGTGGGAAGTGCGGGTGGCGCTTGAAAGTATGGGGAAAGGGAGCGTGGTGCAGAGCTTGGAACTGGGAACTACAACCAAATTTGACAGACGTCTCGCTTTGGCTTGATTTTGAGTAAATGGCTTGTTGAAAGGCTGATATGCTCCAGTAGTCATTATTGTTCTAAGTAATTATGTGCTTTTCTTTTATTCGTAGCTGCTGCGTAAATATATACTGAAGTGATGACGGTTGCAACCCATTGCGAGCGTCAGCACGAAGAGCCAGCCTCATATAACTCGTCGACGAAGGCCGAAAAACATATGTAAGTTCGATACCATCTCTATCGACGAAAACGCCAGTGCCATAGGGTATATATGTTCCGTCCCACCACCAAGCGCCACCCTCAAAGGGGTCCTTTGTAAACCTCGTTCAACCCACATCCAGAGCCTGCGCTACCGGATACTCTGTGGCCCCTTCCCGTCGTCAGAAGTAGCCTCGCTAAATGTAATATCCACCTCCACATTCCTCCTGATCTCCTCCGGCCGCGTGAGAATATGCTCATCGCTCGACCACGCCTCAGTCCGCCGACCCGACCCCTTCCAGCCACCAACCTGCGCCCCGAATGTGTCGAGAGCGTGCTGGTCCTTGTCGCTCTTCGGTCCGCTCCTATGTCCGCGCGGATACCCTGAGGGCCGATCGCTGTAGTCCTTTTCGGAGGAGAAGAAGCGCGGGACGAAGCGGGTGACGAGGGGTTTCAGGGCGGGGATGCTGCCGGTTACTACAGCGAGGTTGGCTTCGATAGAGGAGATGGTGTAGCCAACTCCATAGCTTTGGTCGTGGTTATCCGGGGAGAAGCGCCAGTTGTAGATGGCGATGCGGGCGATGGAGACGGCAGTTACGCTAGGTGGGTTAGCGGAACCGTTAAGTTTGAGGTTTAGGTGCTGGCTTACACTGCGCCAGCGCTTAGCATGCCGATAGCAACGATCTTCCTCCTTCTCGACATCTTCAGGTCCCAGACAATGACTGTCGGGATAGCTAACACGATCAGGTCGGTCAAGACGGCAAGTCCTGCGCTACCGAGGAAGAATTGGACCTGATGAAAGCAGTGACCCCCTTTCACCTTCTCTCCATTGAGCATGCCGTCGCTATCAGCGCCAGCAGCTTTCTGAGCTGCGAGATCCATCTCTGCGGCGGCGTAGACATAACGCGCCGGGGTGCATTGGAAGGCACAGGCGAACATAATAGAGACGGCGAGGGCGAGGTTTAGGGCGAGCGCAATCCAAAGCGAGATCCGCGCGACGCGGTGTGTGTTGCCGATTCGGAGCAGGAAGAAGATCACGGAGGCCTTGACGAGAGAGAGGATCGGGTTGTAGAGCAGCTGGTTCGCGATGTTGTACTTCCCGCCTATGACCTGCTGCTCAATGCTAAGTTTCGGGATGTCCGCTTTGTGGTAACCTTGCCAGGTGTAAAGGGTATCTGGTGGTGGTCAGTATGCCTCATGGTGAGCGATGGGACGTGGTGCTGTAATACATCTTATAATAATACATGATTCTGCGGCGACGAGAACCTGGTTTGGTTAGAATCTATGTTATTTCTAGGCTCGCGCAGACAGCTTACATAGGCAGCGAGGAGGAAGCCATCACCTATAGTTCGTCAGTTCTCAGTACATGAACGGTTGGAATAGTATTCCCAAATCAGAGCGCGGCATGAATGAGACTCTTCATTGGTGATCGGTATATCAAACGGGACGGACGGGATATCCCATGCCGCCCGCATACTTCCCGCATAGAAGTGAAGCCACACGATGACGATCGTAAATTGCGACTGCGGCACAAGCAAACTTGAGATGAAAATGACTTACTCCACTTTATTAATGAATCGTAATGCCTCTCCGTTTTCAGTTGTAAGATCCTCGCGCCGACGCGTAGAGCAAAGAAGACCGTACTGAGGAATAAGGAAACCCCTATTATTGCCAGCGCGGCCGGCTGCTGTGTATCAACCATGCTCACGACGTGTCGAAACAGTGCATAAATCGACGTTGACAATCGACGGTGCCATCAAGCGGATCATGAAGAGCGTTGGGGCAGCGCAAGTGCCGCGGCGGCGGCGATGGACATCTTAAAAGCTAAAATCAAAGTCAAAGTCGCTTGGGGATCATGTAAGAGGAAGATTACGCTATGAGATCAAAGAAATTCTGCAAGGCGCATATCCCTTCCTTTCCCAGGCTCTCGGAATCGTGGCTCGGCGTGAACGACTGCCGCTTCGGGGGCGGATCGGCCGTCGGAACCCAGCCCATTGCCCGCCATTGCCAGGTTATTCCCAGCCATTGCCGGCCAATGTCACCCACACATTGTCAGCAAATCCTCAGCCATTCTCAGCCAGTGCCAGCCAACGAACGAGTCAACTCCCGCAACGCCCAGCCAAATGTTAGCCAATGCCAGCCTCTTTGGCCGATCCTAGGAGGTTCCCCCGGAGGTTAATTCGCATCAATGCCTATCAAAGCGTCGGCGTTGAAGGATCGTGGCAGGGTCGTGGCAGGGTCGTGGCAGGGCCGGAGGAGCATCCTTTCAATATCCCTTCAATCGCAGCTGCCGTTGTACGTTCGTGCAGGTACGCATTCACATACCGGCCCACATAGCATACTGTTCTCCTAGCAGTATCAGCGCAACATCACCGCACATCACTTCACCAGCACCATGCTAGAGTACAACATACTGTGGTAAGTACCATACCAACACCACTGTGACCCACTGATCTTTGGCCGCCAATTTGGGGATATGCCTTACTACTCCCTTACTAACTCCTCTTTCGTCTCCCTGTGCGGCACTAGATTAAGATGTCTTAATATGTCTTAAATAATGCGCTCTTCCTCCCTTTCCAACCACGTTTCGTGTGTGCCGCCACTCACGCTCGTCCGCTCCTCATTTCCGCATTGAGTCTCCATCACCTCCGACGCGCTCTCCTTTCGCCCCTCGGAGCTGAATATCCTCCTTCCCGAACCGGAACCCCTTGCTGCCACGCGGGAATATGATGCGCCGTGTCTTACTCCTCGCCGGCATCGTTGGCTCTGCCGCCGCGTACCCGCAGGAACGCGCCACCGACAGCACGAAGCTCTTTGACTTCGAGAAGGCTCAGTTGACAGAAGACACCCTCTCGAAGTTAGACGGTGTTTTCCAGTTCGACAATGGTGATGTGAAGCTGAACGGCCGTGGAGCAGGCGCGGAGTGCAAGGTCTACCCCGGAGACAGCGCTTGGCCGTCGGATGCCGCATGGGCCAAGTTCGGTGAGGCCGTTGGGTCAGATGCTCTGATCAAGACCGTTCCTCTTGCCTCGCCTTGCTACAGTGGCCCTTTGTACGATGCAGCCAAGTGTGAAGCACTGACTGCGGACTGGACGAACTCCTTCCTCCAGTAAATGATATCACGTGATGCTCTAATTGCACCTGGCTGACTCAAATTAGTATGGAGGATCCTACGTCCATGATGTCGCCAGTATACCAGGGCTTGACCTGTCAAGTAACTGATGACCCAACTCAGACCTGTACTTTGGGTGCCCTGCCCTACTACGCCGTCAACATCTCGACGGTTGCCCAGGTCCAGCTGGCAATCAACTTCGCGAGAAACAACAACATCCGTCTCGTTGTAAAGAACACTGGACATGATTTCTCTGGAAAGTCGGGTGGTGCTGGGTCTCTCAGCATTTGGACTCACAACCTGAAGGATATTAAGCACATCCCCAGCTTCTCCGCGCCTGGCACCGACTACACTGGCCCTGCCTTTAAAGCTGGTTCAGGAGCCCAAGCCTTTGAAATGTACGAGGCAGCAAGCAAGAAGGGATTGGTAGTTGTCGGCGGCGAGGGAAAGACTGTTGGGGTCATGGGTGGTTACATGCAGGGCGGTGGCCACTCGCCTCTGTCGTCTCTCTACGGCACGGGTGCTGACCAAGTCCTCTCCATGGAGGTCACCACAGCAGATGGCAAATTCGTCACCGCCGACTTCACGCAGAACACTGACCTGTTCTGGGCCCTCCGTGGCGGCGGAGGCAGCACCTTCGGTGTTGTCACCTCTCTCATCATCAAGGCGTATCCCGATATGCAATTCACCGCGTCCAATTTCTCGTTCGCCGTTGGAGGCAACGTCACACTCGAGAACTTCTGGACCGGCGTCCGAAACTACTTGGATTACTTCCCCTCCTTTTCCGCTCAGGGTATCTACGCCTACTGGTTTATTCTTACCGGCGAGGCCGGTCCAACCTTTAAAATGATGCCTTTCTGGGCACCAGGCAAAACCGTCGACGAAACCAACGCTCTCCTCGCGCCCTGGTTCGCCCAGCTCGCCGCACTGAACATTCAGGTCACGCCCGAAACCACTAATTACGACAACTTCCTCACCGGCTGGGAGGCTGCCTTCCCCCTCGAGGTCGTTGAGAAGACACACGTCTGCAGCGGTTCGCGCCTCTGGCCCAAGGAGAACTGGGACAAGAAAGAGTCTCTGGACGCGACGTTCAACGCCATCAAGACCTCCTCCGAGTCTGGCCTAATCATCATCGCGTTCATCATCGACCCCTCTGCCCAGGCAACCGCACCCGACAACGCCGTCAACTCCGCCTGGCGCAACACCTACTCCCACATGATCCAATCCGTATCATGGCCGCTCGGTGCCAGCGCCGAGTTCCAGCTCGAGACGCGCAAGAACTTCACCTTCGGCGCCATGCAGCGCTGGCGTGACGTGTCGCCCGGCGCGGGTTCATACCTCGCCGAGAGCGACATCCTCGAGCCGGACTTCCAGCAGAGCTTCTACGGAAAGGCGTATGACCGCCTTCTGAAGATCAAGAAGCAGCTCGATCCCAAGGACGTCTTCTTCGCGCAGACGGCGGTCGGAAGTGAGTTCTGGGAGGTCGTCACGGCGGATGGGCTACCGAGCGGAAACGGGAAGTTGTGCAGGGTCGCGAATTAAGCTTTGAGGATGCCGAGGGGGGAGGGCGAATGGTGCTGGCTGCCTTAAGCTGCGCGCTTGAGAGTTCTTCTTCTCATACGATTCCGATCGTGATCTAGTTTGGGGAAGTTAAGATTTTATGTAGACATGCAAGTAAATGAATGCCCAAGGCAATGTTACGAAATATATGCGGTTTTATGAATAGGGTAAGTATCGATGCCACACTCGAAAGGCGAATTTACCATGACTTATTTATATATAAATCAAACTATCCATTTAGTCTTGCAATGATGATGACATTCACGAGATACTGCATCCCAGCAACTACAAAATAGCCGTGAAGGGACTTCTTTCGCAGCTGAATTATTATTCGGACGTGTCATTAAAGTTTAGCTTTCTCGGCGCTTTATATTTGATTTGACGGTGGTACCGGAGACTTTACAAGTGCCGATTCCACCGATATCCCCCCTCAGAAACTCACCACAGTCGTTCGTCTGTCAGCACTTGAAACAAGCATATCTGTTATTTTGAGCTGCAGAGTCATAAATATACAAGTGATATAATTCTAGATATGTACATATAGAAGGCATCAACAATTTATCTCCTGATTATTTTCTCACATAATTCCCAACAAACAAACACCATAGTATTATTATCCCCTTCATAAAAACAATGGACATCAAGAAAATGGACCAAGGTCTCCTCAAACGGAACCCCGCTCTTACCCCCGCGGAATTCTCCCACCACTGGTACAACGTCCATGCCCCCCTCGTCATCCCCTTCTTCCTCCACTCTGGAATCCAGCACTACGAACAGGTGCGCCCTCACCCCCTCCCCCACAGCCCGCTAAACACGCACAGATACACGCCCCCCTCTCCACCGACGACCCCAACCTTGACATCTCAGCCTGGGATGTCGTAGCGGGCATGCCACCGCAGGAGGTCCTCGATGCGCCATCGCAGCTGCCAAAGTGGAAGCAGGACTACTACCGCGAGGTGATTCTGGTTGATGAGAAGAGGTTCTTGGTGAGCGCGGCGCTGGAGCATATTTTTCGTGTTGGGCCGGGGACGGTGAGGGGGGAGAGGAAGGTGGTGATTCAGGAGGGGAAAGCACTGGTGGAGGTTGGCGAGGAGGTGTGGAGGGTTTGGAGGGAGTATGAGAGGAGGGGAGAGAAAGAGTAGGGGTTTGGGGTTGGAGTTGGTGGGCTGATGAGGGGTAGTTTTGAGTTGGGGAATGTGATGGGTCTTTGCATGTGGAAGGGAGTTACTGTGATCGTTGACCTGGGGATAGGGGCCAGAGCGGTCGCCATTCGAGGTGTAGTTCTGTGGGGTGGATTACTTTGTTAGAACCGTTGTTGCTACGACCTCACAAATTCAGTCAGAGCTTCACACTCGAGAAAAAATAAGGTTATCAACTCCGATTCTTGTGAAATATTGACCAGAGGTCTTGATTAGGGGGCAAAATGTTGCCTCGGTAACGAAAGAAGGAGGAAGTATGAGCACTTCAGCATTGCACCAGACAAAATACCACGCAATAAAAGGCGCCTGGCGCCTACACCGGATTCCCATACCAAACAACATGTGGAAAAACATACTCCGGAAGTTCCTATCAACGCAATCGGCCAGGAAACGCACTTTCTGGGCCTTTCGGGATTCCTGCCCTTGAATGTTACTCGAATTTGGATTCAGATATGACGGCAGCGATGCGCTTGCATCGACTCAAAATCTCCTCTGCGTCCGCCACAGTAATATGTGGCAAAAGGGCGTGGAACAATTCAGTGCGTTGGACTGACTTGTCGCGGAACGCGGCTTGAAAAGCTGCCTTATGGACTTCGATTGGCGGGATGGCTGGAGAAGGCGATCTCTGACGATTGGGCATCTCAGAAAGCATGGTCTCGTTCCTCTTCTTCTTCTTCTTTGGTGTTGCTGGAGTAACGATTTCATCCTCTGAATCTATTTTGCAGGGTGAGCCATGAAATTAGCTAGATGTTTATGAAAATAAGATGAACCCCGGTTCAGAATGGTGGGCAGGGAGACCTACCAGTAAGAACGACAGCCCTCTTTCGATTTCCGTCTTTGAAACCGTATCTTTCATCAATTATTTCTGCAATGGACAGGACCTTTCCAGAAGTGCCGGAGGAGTTTGATCGGAGACTTTTCGAATTCGATTGCGTAGCATGCTGGCTAGCTTAGGATCGCGTGGAATAAGGACTTCGAACATTGCTTTCTGTACTAACACCGTCCTTTGGTAAGCCAGTCTTTGTGCTTACTGAGTATAGGATTAGAATATATTCATGACCCAACGAAGGATACCCTACAATTTTTTAGACGATAATGTGCTTCAGATGCCAAGGTGCGGTCTCGAGTAAGGCCCTGTGGCCAGTCCGGGGGGGTGCTGTCAGTTTGAATTCTTGTATATGACTCAAAATCTTCCACGTGGAGGGTGCCGTCTGGTCTTTGGCGATATAGAAGCTCGTCGCGCCATTGGGCCCAGTTAGGATAGGTCGCCTTGAAAATATTCGTATCATATAAGACGGCTGGAAGTTTCACGTTGGCTTTGCCAGCACCTCTAAGCTGGAAGATAACCGTTTTACTCTCGCGCTTCACCGGGATCGAGACTACTGCCTTCCCATCCGGTGTCAGTAGCCCGTGGCCTAGATTTAAGCCGGTGCGGAGAACGCGAATGTTGAAACTTTCACCAAGGTCGCTCTCGTTGAGACTACAATTGGCTTTCTTGATCAATCCGCAATCAATGGCAATATAGAGGCCACCAAGAACGCGATCCGATAGGCGATGCATCGCCAGAGGCATCTCCTTTATGCATTGCCATATACAGGCAGTTCCAGGTCCCAAACAGGCCTCCGCTTGATCTCGAATTCCGCTGGCGTTGGAGTCATCGGATACGGAGAGTCGTAGATGGACGAGAAGAAAGTAAACAACTCACACAGAAGGTGAGTGACGAAAGAGCGAGGGCCAATACCCCCAGAAATAAAACGTGTGGTGATGGTGGAAGGTAGAATTTATGAAGAAAACAAAAACAACATAAGGTATGAGAACAACAACAAGCGAAACAGAAGTGAATTTAACAACAAAGCCTAGATAATTAGGCACAACAGCTTGAATGAGAGAAACCAGGCTTGACAATTCCAGGAAGAGAGACTGGGGACAACGGCCCGAGGAAGAGAGCCCGGGGACAATGCCTAGGGAAGAGAGACTCGAGAAAGCAGCCCAAAGAGAAACAAGGCAAGACAAATAGATAAGAGAAACCAGGCTACATTCCCTCACTACTTCCCTTCTTTCACTTCAGCTTCTATAAACCCCGAATCTAGAGGACTGCAGAATTAATCAAATATAAATGACCATGGATGCATTATGTCAAATACCCCTTTACAGCGTTTGTGGTGTTGGATACAGCGGTGCATGGCACGTTCAGTTCGTTTCCTTGTCATACTCAGTGCATCCCACCAAATGGAGGATAAAAAGGTATTTCAAAAGGGATATATATGCTTGGGCATGGTTTTGAGCAGTTCCAAATGCAAAGCAACTTTACGCATCTGTTCTCTCCCAAATCATTATTCTGGCAGGAGTGACGTGGAAATACACATGATAGATGGCCGCCGGGCTCTGAGCGGATAGGTGTTGAAATCGTTGACCGATGCAAAAGTGAATGATTCTATTATTTGCAGTGGTTGAATCGTTAATAATATTTCCAAGAATATTTACAAGAATAGGTAGGACGTGACAATGTCGCAAAAAAATGAAAAATTTAAATCCAAAAAAATGGCAAAAAATATAATCAAGGTGATTGATCCCAACAGGTTGTTTCTATTGGAGAAACGGCGAATCGAACGCCGGACCTCTTCTATATTACAGGAGACGAATCTCAAGTGCTAAAGAAGCGTTATACCACTAAACCATATCCCCTTTTTTGTTGTGTCTGTATAATTATTGCGTATATTATACTTACCCAAATGTGCGGTTCGGTTGTATTATTGTTTCTCCGGAACCCTACCAACCGGAAAAACACGGCTCGGTCACGTGAAATTTTATTTCCAATCACTCCCGAAATCATCACTAATCCGAGCCTCTGACGCTCTCCCCTCGCTGTTCCTACCAAGCCCATCGTGTTTCTTTTGTTTACCTGCATCTGCGACTGACGCCGGCGGTTCCTCGACTACCGTTTTTTGTGCGATTGACTTCCTTGGACCCTCTTTTCGGTGCTCACCTCCCTACCCGTTTCCACAATGCTCGCCCGCACTGCCGGTCGCCGCGTGCTGACCTCCTGCGTCGCCTCGCCCTCGCGCAAATTCCTCACCACCTCTGCTGCGCCAAAGAAGCGGACATGGAAGGGCGCGGCGGTTCGCTGGGGTTTGGCTGGAGCTGGATTGTACTATTATAATACGAACGACCTGTTTGCGGGACAAGAAGAAGGTATGGCTACCCAGCTTCCAATCTACGAGCGACACCGGCAATATCAGGATTCATGGGTCATGGGCTAACTGGTGCACAGCTGCCATTGATAGGTTAGAAGAGAGTATCCACCACATCCAGCAGACCGAGCTCCCAACCATCGAAGCCATCGTTGCCGAGAAGCGCGCACGCGCCGCTGCCCGCGCCGCCGAGGATATAGCAAAGGCCAAGGCCGCAGCAGCTGCTGAAGCCGCTGCTGCCGCTGTACCAACATCCGATGCGTCAGCAGAGTCTGAGGGAGGCGTTGCCGCTGCACCTGCTACCGAACAAGTTACCGAGGGCGAGGACGAGGGTGAAGTCCAGGGTGGCTCACTCGGAGACCTTGAAGCGGAAGCTGGCCAGGAAGGCGCCTTCAACCCCGAGACCGGCGAGATCAACTGGGACTGCCCATGTCTAGGCGGAATGGCGCACGGACCCTGCGGCGAGGAGTTCCGTGAGGCGTTCAGCTGCTTCGTGCACAGCACTGAGGAGCCAAAGGGGATGGAGTGCATTGAGAAGTTCAAGTACGTGTTTGAGTGCTACTGGAGCGCTGACCCGGCGCTGGGGATGGAGGAAGTGGAGTGATATGCCATGGAACACTGCTGATGTGCTCGTATAGGGGAATGCAGGATTGTTTCCGGGCGCACCCGGAGATGTACGGCTCGGAGCTCGAGGACGACGAGGAGGAGATAGAGGCTGAGATCCGCGCACAAGAGGCGGCCAAGGCGGAGGCACGGGAGAACGATGCTCCTGCTGCGGAATCTCAAGATGACAAGGTCACACCGAAGCAGGCGGTCCAGGATGCCAAGGCAGCAGTGAATAAGGAGGCCGTGGAGAAGGCACCTGCACCGGCACACCCCGAAGCTGCTGATGTGGTCGAGAAGGTGCTGCCGAAGACGGCGTACGATGCGACTGATGCTGATGCAAAGGTGAACGATGCCAAGGCATAGATGGGGAAAGGGTGAATTGACAAGAGTGTCTGGATACCAAAAACATTTTACGGCATAGACGGGTGGTATCCCAAGCGCTGATTTTCAACGTAGAAGCAGCGTCGGCGCAGGTAGAGAACCTGACCTGGTGCCCAGAGAAGGCGAGATATTGGAGTGTATATATGTATACTACTACCTTAGATGTACACCACCATGTAGCAAGAAAAAGAATAGAAACTCCACCTCCATCATTGCACCACTTGTCGTCTGGCAATGAAGTGCATTCCCCTGCCGCCATTCATCCCACATGTCAACCTACCCAAGTAATCTGTAAAAAGCCTACCAGACACTATGAAAGCGAGTTCCACCGATCACCTCCATTGCATTGGTGCCAAGTTAGTAATCCAGCGACTTTGCCTCACCGTCGAACGATACACCAAGGAAACGGTTCAAGTAACAGTCACCAATGCTGGTTCCGGTCTTATCCGACATCAACGCCACATGGCAGTGGCATGAATGCTCGGCAAGATTTTTAGACGGTGACAAGAATGGCGCGGTGACAGTGCTCGACGGGCGCCTGAGCGGCGGCAAGAGCTGAGCGGTGGCAAATTGGTTGATAGAAACCAACATGGCCGGTGATACCTTCAAGATTTCGACCGATGCCCCAAGCCGGTGTACGTTACCGGTGTGCCAGTTAGACGTGATTAGACCAGGTTGATCCTTGAGAGACTCAAGCTCCGTCATCCGCATTTGTTCTCAAAGCACCTCGCTACTATAGCGGGATCGCCTCTCGCCATTTCCCTTTCGATTCTTGGGAGTATCAAAGTCCTCATCCATTGTATATTCACAGCAAATTGATAGCGCTGCCACCCCACTGCATGTCATGGGTATTCGTCAATTTTATTCCCCTCAGTTATTAACCCTCTATAAACAGATGCCTATACTATGCACCCTCCCCCCCATCCCCTATAAGAGCATCATTAACCTCCGCAAAACAAAGCAGCCTCGGGATATTATCAAGAATACCCTCTCCTTCAAACTCCGACGCCACAACAACCCCCCCAACCTCACCACTCTTCTCAAACCCCCCTTCGGCTTCTCTACTCTTCTCATGCCGAACCAAAGCCGACCCACAACACCCAGCACGGATACTCGGATCGCCATACGCCGCAGAGTCACTAGTCGCGAAGACCCCAAGGACAACTTCGTCGTTGCCGTTCTGTGAAATAACGGTCTTGCCTTTGCATAACATAGCCCCATGGCAGCCTGTCCCATCGTTGTCAATCACGTAAATATCATCCATCTTCAACATATCGCTACTCAGCAGCTTCCCCTCTCGTGCCTGCGGCTTTGCTTCTTCCAACTTCCTGTTATTTCGCTGCGTCCTGAATAAAAGCCCATTATTATAAAACAGCATGGGACCACCGTGCGCGAACAAGCCAGGATACGTTTGCAACCGCGCTGCGTGCTCGTGCCTAGGTAACTCGGGCAGCTCGACGAAGATCTCGTTGCTGATAAAACTAACCGCTAGGGCATTGGGAAAGCCCTTACGCATCAGTTGACAGAGAGTGTCGGTCTTTGGGATGTGGTAGTGCCGAATATCCTCAGCGAGGTCGTTATCAAGATGAAGCCGTATCTCAAGATTGCCCAGGAATCCAAGATTCAACTCAACGGGAGGGCTTTGGCCTTCCACGATCCAAACGGCTAGTAAGCCCCCAATCAAAAATGGTCTTTTTGACGGCTCGGGAACAGTTTCTTCACACCAGATCACTAGGTATGGTGGCATTTCGTCGATCGTTGTTGACACCTCTGGGTAATGCGTCCTCAAATAGGCGTGGACCTTGAGAATATTAGCAGATGGGATCATTTTGTAACCTCCGTTTCCATCTTTCCAAGAGAACTCTTCGAATGTAAGGGATTTTAGGCCGTTGCCAAGCTCGTTCATTTGGGCGTTGAGAGAAGACATCGTGGGTGTGCGCTTGTTAGGTTGGGGAATATGAGTGTTTGCAATATAAGGTCGTCGGTTACGGGATAGAGGAGGGGATAAATAGGCATACGACAGGTTTTATAGAGATAGTTTACGCTAAAACAATAGCTCTATAGTTTAAATCACAATTAGTCAGTCGTCGTTTCCCAAACATGGTGTGTTCTACTGACACTATCAATGAGCAGAATTTAAGCTTACTTTCAAACGGGAGCTAATCACTAGCGCCCGCCGCTAAAATTTCTAGCTTTCCGTCACCCATCCCGTCTGTTCATTGCTGAGTTACGAAGAGTGGTTATCTTATTTACAGTTGCTATGATCGAGTTGAGCTATAATAATGTCTATAAATTGTTCTAAGCGTCTAGGTCGCTATTATGTACAGTCCCCTCGTTAGACTTTTTTCAGCGGCGCGAGTATCAACCTTCACTTTTAATGATGTGCACAAGTAAAATTACCCACCACCTCTACACAAACGCTTCTTACATTCTATAAAACAACTTAGCGCATAAAGATAATAGCAGGCGGTGCCACTCATTTATAATGGGACGCGTAGCACGTGGTTAAGGTAGCTTATTTTTCATTTAGCTACGAAGATAATACCTCTATCCCACGACGAGCGGCGGATGTGCGGATGTAACCGCATAGTTTCGCACCGGCTGCCCGCCAGATCGCTGCCACCGGATATATAGGTTTAGTTAGTACCATCATCACCGACACGAGAGTCACTACAAAATACTTTGCGCATTATAGAAACCCGGTTGCGGTGCATCGGAGGTGTTGGAGGGGGCGGGGGCTGGCTCGCTGGCTGGCTGTCTCCTCACACCATCGCCTCTTCTCACCACCGCCGCTATCGTCGTCGTCGATTCCCACCAGCGATTCCCGTCACCTCCCTCTCTTCTCGTTACCGATATTGCCTCATTACCGCTAATTACTACCACACCACACCAATATAAATAAGCGCATAGAAAATCCTGAGAGTGCGTCCCGACTACTATATCCCGCAATCACGCCGTCGAATTTCCAGCAGTGCTGTGCTTTGAAATGCGATTAGTGTGTTCGTCAAGTCTTATATGGTTGTCCACCTGTCGGTGTGATTTAACCCTTGGCCTTTATATGGGTGGTGGAAGTATGATATGTTTCTCAACATGCAATTAATCATAGAGAGAAAAAATAAAATGGAGAAAAAATTAATATAAAGTAAATAATCCATATTATAACACTTATATCAATAGATACTCATATAGACACACAAACCACACAAAACCAAATAAGCATCGCAAGATATGTATTTTCATTCCTTTTCCCTTCTATTACAACGACTATAATCACACACACGTTTCCTCCCTTCACCGTTACAACGACCAGACGGGTACCACCTCATCTGCACGCAGCGGGCACAACACACGCATAAACCACATATTCCCCCCCACCCAAAATTCAAAACGCGATAGCACCATCACCCAGCTAGCCACAGATTTTCTTCCCCCGCAGCAAAAAACACCCACCGGAAAACAAACAGACAAAACCAAAAAACCAAAACCAAAACTATAAAATAAAATGTAAAAACAGCAAATGCTCCGTGCCAAAATGCAAGCATCCCCCCCTGTCAACCCCCCTCCCCCTCCAGCGAAAGCAGCCTACATACTAGCCAACTCCCCATCAATAACCCGATCCACAAACCCCCTCCTCTCAACCCCCATCCCCCCCC
>JPKC01001722.1:0-10209 GCA_000750925.1 Pseudogymnoascus sp. VKM F-4518 (FW-2643) | reverse complement strand
CCCCCCCCCCCCCCTTCTCGCACATGATAGCGACGTAATCGCAATCCCCCACATCGTGTCGTGTGTCCTCACATCCTCATTTGCAGAGCCGATCCCGACGGTGTGCGGTGGTGGTGGTGGACGCCCATGAATCCCGCCGCTTTGTTTGAGGAGACAAGTCAGTCCAGGGGGGGGGGTGCTCGCATCATCTGTGCAAAGGGGGCTTGGGGGGACGGCGATAAGCACAGCGATCTTTAACCTGAAACGCCGATCCCCAGGCAACACTGGGTACGGGCGCGATGGATCGCGCGTCCGCGGTGGTGGTGCTGGTGGAGGTGATGTGGGGTTGTGGGACAGGCGGAGGGGAGGGAGGGGAGGGGGGTGTTTTGTTAGGCGTGGGTGTGTACATAGGAGTGTTGTTAGTATAGTAACTAGAGTATACGGTATATTAATATTGTGTTAGGGCGGCGAGGAGGATAAGGAACTGTTTGCAGCAGTTCGTTTTTTGTTGTCGTCGTTACTCCTCCGTAGTGTCGTGTTTTGCAAAAGGTGGGGTGGGTATAATGACGCAGAAAGGCAGAAAGGCAGAAAGGTAGAATGGTAGAATGGCAGAAAACCAAAGTAGTTAGGGGAGATAACAGGGGTCGGGGATGGGACAAGCTAAGAGGTTGCCTATGACGTGGTAGCGCGATGGGGCAGCACGACACCTCGCACACAGACGAGTAGTCCAACTCGTAGTCCACACACTAACACACACACCGAGGTGAGAGGGAGAGGGGCAATGCAGCCTTATTTTCCGGGGTGTGACTTGATTTGTAGTGTGTGCTGGATGTTGGGTAGGATGCTGTGTTTGGTAGGACTGTCTGTACGGAAGCCTCAAGATGGATAGTCAGGATAGGCAGGGTGGACAGGGTGGACAGGAGTCAGGAGAGAGATTACTCGAAGGCGTTGGTCCCTACGGAGTATGAGCAAGATTCAGGACAGCGTGTGTGATAGTGGCACAGCGCGTTGGTTGGGTGGTTGTTGGTGTTGGTATGGGTGATAGGGGACACAGATGAGGGCTAAATGCCACTGCCACTGCGGCTTCGGCTTGCTTCTCTTTGTTGTTCGTTTATTCGTTTATTCGCACTGTAAGCAGTCATTGTTGGAGATGACAAGAGAAAAATAAGAGGTTGGAGGGGTTGATACTTTGGTACGTACTGTAACTGTAGGCGTCTCCGGAGAGTACAACTCGTACATCGCACATCGCACACAGCTCACAGCTCACAGCTCACAGCTCACAGCTCATCTACTGGCGCGAGCAACAAAAACAACAATCCCCGTCACCAAATGCAACCAATGCACCTTGGGTCAGTGAGGCGCACATGACCGCGGGGCATGACCAAGAAGTCGGGATAACTGGGGATGCTCGACCCATGTCGCGACAAGGAAGTAGCTGGCAAGGAGCTGGCAAGGAGTCGGCAAGGAGCTGGTAGAAAGTGCCAAGTGGACAAGGACCAACAATGACGATCAGGGTACCTGTTGCCTGTCCAGCAAGCAGTCAGGATGCGGTGTGGTGCAGAACATCGCCGTCCTAACCATGGCGCCTGTGCTCCTGCCTGCTTCTGCGCCCTGGTTGGCTTACCCCTCCATACGTGGCTTTTCGTGCCCGTTGCGAACCTTGTCCCTGGGTACGGTGCGAAACAAAGGCACGGAATCCCATTGCGCACATCACATTCGCACTTGCCTCGGCGGTAAAAAAAAAGTTATCCCAAAGACGCAACCCGGATGGGACGGACAGGAAGGGAAAGGGGAGAAGTGGCGGTGACGTGACGGCGTCGCAATCGCCGTGACTATCTTACCGCCGCACGAGCGAGCACCTTCCCACTGACGCTGCCAGAGTATCAGAGTTGCCTCGCGGCGGCCAATCGGACTTCCCAAGGCCCCCCGATGCTCAGCTCGTCGCTCACGAAGCTGCACACCAAGGCACTTACCTCGTCCTATAACAGACGGTGATATCGCAACAACACATGCCTCCAATCGCGAGCCCGCAATCAGCACTGTACCGTACAGCACCGCAGTTACGTTACGAGTACCCTCGCCTTGCGCCTTTGCGCAGCGTCAGCGATGAGTGCATGATTGCGGCCCCCAAGCAACAAGTGATTCCGCGCCTTGCGCCGCGCGGTGCTGAGCTTGCTGCGGAGCTACGGCGCAGCTGGGGCGGGCGGGTCCGAGGGAGGGCAGGCAGAGGCAGGGCAGCACGCACAAGCACGAAAGCGTGGATATGAATGATGGTGGAAAGGGAAGCGACGATGCAACGATGCAGCGATGCACGACTGGCGCTGATGCCCGTGCTGGGATGGCGCTGCCACCTTTTCTAGAATAGATGGAAGGAACCCTTGTCGCGTCCCAGATGACCTTGTACATGATGCGCGACGAGCCATAATAAGCAACCGGCAATGGGCAAATCTGATCCCCCTCTTTGTCACCCGCGAGGCAGAGGGCAGAGAGACCAGCAGCAGCAGCAGCCACAGCAGCGGTTTTGGGGGGTTGCGTTGGTGGGTGTTGGTTTGGTGGGTTGCGGTGGGGGACAGGTCATCTGTGTACCTGCCTCGGCGGCATGTCTGGAGGTTGTGTGATGAAGTAACCCGTCGCACATACCTCCGGTTTCCATCCAACCCATCCAGTCAGTCACTGGGTCAAAACGAGCGTACCAATGGCTGACTTTGCAAAACTCGAAAAAAAAAAAAAAAAACTGAGTAACAGATCGATCTAACAGGCTAAAAAGTGACCAACAAGTGGTAAAAGTGACGGAAACGCTTGCGGTCGACGCGCGCCTCATGTGTGATGACGGGAATGTACTCGGTAGCCTATCAAGCACGTGGGGAACGTCAAACGGGCGGATTCAGAAGAGAAAACGCGAGCAGGGGGCGCCCCCACAATCAGGACTTCGCGCTGCAGTAGGTCGGGAGTGCTGAGCTATTGTTAGACCTGTTTCGTTTTGTTGGTTTTGGGCTCGGTGCGGTGTAGTTTCCTCCGCTGCGGAATACGAGCTGCAGCAGCAGCAGGAGCAACTAACTTTACTTTACATTCGTAGGTCGTGGGAATGGGAATGGGATGGGCCGCGGTGAATCAACGTCATCATGGCGGTGGAGGGGGACGCGGAGGAGGGAGAGACAAGAGAGACAACGGATGAAGAAAGGAGGCGGTAGAGTGGATGGCGGGATGGCGGAGAGACGGAAGGGGGGGGGTTTCGGGGGGGAGATCGTCATATCGTCATAGTTTGGGGGATCACAGAAGGATGGGCATTGTCAAGACCAAACCGAGGGTAGCGAGCTACTGTTTCCGGCCGTCAGCTACGGTCCTTAATAACAATGAAAATCATCTTATTCCGGTAGGAGTTCCGCGGGGAGACCTGTCCGTGTCTTGTAGGAGCCGTGTTTTTGTTGGCCCTAAGACAGTTGTTGAAACATGAATAATCAGCCCTTTTGTTGTTATTAATGTATGGAATACTCAATGTACGAAATACGAAAGTACTGTAGGGCGGAGTAGACTATTTTCTTTACTATGGGACTGGGTGGGAAGGGGAGGATTTTGGGAGGGCAAGGTTCCCCACTAATACATACGGGTACTGTATCACCTTAAACCATTCATGTACACTTGGGCCGTATAGTCAGTAGTCATATTGGAGGATCTTACAGGAGTATCTCACTAGAGGATCTTAGTGATGTATTACTGTATATAGATACTCTGTATTATAGTATAGTATGGTAAGTGTATTGGTTGGAGTACTCGGATATCTCGTCGTACTCCCGTGATACTGTTCCGTGCTGTACCATTCTTTGCTGTCGGTATTTGCTCCCTTGCTCCTCGGTGTATATCACATCACACGTTCACGTATTCCACGTATCCCACGTATCCCGCGGACAGCTAGCTAGCTGCAATGCTCTATCTATCTGTACTATACCATCACTCTAATAAACAGCAAACAGCAAATAGCAAATAATCACTAATATAGCATCATTCATCCCTCACGACTTTGACCGCTAATCAAAAAGGGGCATCCAATATGCAAAGACCTAATCTGTGCCCCCATCTGCGCCCCATCTATGTTGGTTTTGCTGGTGCGGTGATCGCATTACGAATGCTCCATGGCTGTTCCCCACGTCAGTAATCAACACGGTAATAAACCACGTCGCTCGCCGCCCTGCCCTTGCTAGAGCCATTGTTTCCCACAGTTTCCCACCGTTGTCCACAATTGTCCCTCGGGCCCTACTCGTCGTTTTCGTCGTTTGCGTCGTTTTCCCCAATGATAGTGGTGTAAGTGGCTGACAATTGGGATGGGATGGGGAATCGGGCGGGGATGAGAACGATGGGATGGAACGGATGCGACGGGGATTAATGGGATGGGCAGTAGTAGTGTCAGTAGTAGTGTGTGGCTTGACCCAAAAGTCGTTCCCCCCTTAGAATAAGCCTTGTAGGTACCTTGTCGTAAAGTACTGCGATGCTAACGCACCCAAAAATACTTTCATCCCAAGTACCCTCTCTAGCTTACCTTATCCACCTTCCACCCAACTTTACCCTGCTCACCTTAGCATTCACTAACCATTGTACTTCCTCTCCCCGTACCGCCCGTACCACTCACTTAACTCACTTACTCACCTTTGCTCCAAAATAATAAAATCTGCCCACGTCTACCCACGCTTCCTCTCACACAAAATTCCCAATCAACCCCCAACCTCAATAGCGCCCGCCTACCTCCCTCACCTCCCTCCCTACCTGCACAATCAATTAAACTCCCTGGTCCTCTTCTTCTTCTATATCTTCTACCTTCTACTACCAGCTGCTCTTTTTTCTTCATTAAAAAATTCACTCCCTCCCAGGGTCTATTGCTAACTCTCTTTTCAACAATAATACCCATCCCGTTCTGTTGTTGTTCTGCAATCTGCACCTCTATCCTGCAGTCCGCATCATATCGATCCTAGTCTACCGCCTCCCGCCGCCTTGTACGGCGACTCACAATCAGCAATCTTCAAATAAAAAAATATATCCTCGAACCGCCACACCAATAATCAAAAACTGCCTGCCTGCTGGAACACCAGGATACGACTACACATTCGAAGATCTGCCTATATCAAGGTCCCCCTCAGCTTGAAAGCCGCACCATTTCCAATTTCAGCCTTGTGCAGCTTCAACAGATCGCATGCGACTGGGTTGCCTTGTACTGTACACTGCCTACGACAACTCCCAGACTACCAGCTGCAGACCTCGCCCAAGTCGGCATCTCACCTCACAATACTTGCTGCTGCATACCACGCCGGCTCAGCCTGTGCGCACCTGATATTCCCCACATTCTTTCTTCATCCCGGCTGCAGGTCGACCGTCAGACGCCTGCATATACAAACAATTACGACCCTACCTACCTACACATATCTCAAAGCCTTGCGTCTGACACGCCGAACGACCAACGCGTTGCCTGCCAGGACCACCCAAGGACCCTTCTCCGGTCCCCAAACCCCTGTCAAATTGGCACCCAGAGGAAGAAATATGAAGACAATTAAAGATACCACCCGCTCGTCGTAGCTCGGCACTGCAGTCTCCTACCCTGCCATCCCTCGAAGCTATCGCTGATGGCCTTGTTATAACGAAATATTCCACCACCAAACTTCCACTTATCACTACTGTTCCTCGAACCCGCAACGCCGTTTTTTATACCTCCCTCCCCCCCCCCACAACCACAATGGCTCACCAACCCTCAATACCGTCGCAGCCGCCCCGGCGTGCCATGCCCTCCAAAGTTCAGACGAGCTTCCTACCTACCATACCATCCACCTCGGTCCCCACTTCCGCCATAAGTGCCTCCTCCTTGACGTCCAGCTCGCAGCAGGCGTCTCCGGTACTCTCTCCCCAGACCCAACTCACGACAAACAGCAGCTCCGTGCAAGGCTCCCCCGGGCCCGAACTACCCAAGGGCGGCTGTGATAGTGACCTCCCACCTCCCTTCGAGCTTCCCGAATCCATTGTCCCCCGAAAGAACAGCCAGAGTGCCATGAGCGAGGCAATGGCTTTAAATAAAGGTCCAGGCATCATCAGGAGGCTGTCAAATAAGGCTTCCAAGTTTGCGGGGCGCCGCCGACAGTCGTCTGCTGCTGCAAATAGCCGTGATCACAGCTCGGGACCGGTCATCATGCGGAGACGGAGTGACAGCACGAGCACGACGCCGGAGGCCCGACCAGCGCTGCTCACTGAGTCCGACGATGAGAGCCGAGAGGATACACGAGACGACATGAACGGCATCGCTGATGGGATGAAGGAGTACTACAGCAGTGGCAGCCCCAATGGCTCCATCTCTGGCCTGCCCATCAACGACGGTCCGGTGATACCAGCTGTGCTTCTCCAAGGCACTACAATGCTCAAGGTGTCGAAGAAGAAGAGGAAGCTGCTTACCTTCGGTCTCGATATCGATGCCGCCAAGGTATCATGGGACAAGAACAGACCGTCAAAGGCATTCTACATTGACGACGTCAAAGAAATTCGCTCAGGGGCCGACGCCCGGAATTATCGCTTAGAGTTTGGCGTGCCGGCCTGTGACGAACGCCGCTTTTTCTCGATCCTCTACGTCGTATCTGATAAATCCAAAGGCCGATCACAGAAATTGATGCATTTAATTGCCGGCGATGACAGGACCTTTGAGCTGTGGACGACTACTCTCGATGCCATCTCGAAACACCGACACGAGCTGATGGCGTCGCTGTCGTCGTTCAACGACAAGGCGGTCCGCGCGTACTGGCGCCGCGAGATGAATAAGCAGTTCGGCGACCGGCCGCACTCTGAGGACGAGGAAATGATTGATATAACAGGCGTTGAGCGCCTCTGCCGGAGCTTACACATCCATGGCGTCAACAATCATTTGCGTGCCAAATTTGCCCAGGTCGATGAGCTGAAGTGCGGGTTGCTTACGTATGGCCAGTTCCAGGAGTTCATCAATCTCATGAAGAGGCGCGAGGACGTGCGGGCTCTGTATAATGAGCTCACCGCGCCGGATAAGAAGGGCATTACGCTCGAAGACTTCCTGCTGTTCTTGAAGGATACGCAAGGAGAGGATGTCGAGGGCCGTCGCACGCATTGGACGACTGTGTTCGCCAAGTTTGTCCGGAGATCGAAGACCAAGGAGCAAGCCCAGCAAGACCTTCAGAACGGCGAGACTCCAGTCATGAACGAGTCCGCGCTGGCGAGCTACCTGACCTCCACATATAATGTTCCTATTAAAGATGTTCCAGCAAACTTCACCCTCGACCGACCACTTCACGAGTACTACATATCAAGCTCTCATAACACGTACCTTCTGGGAAGGCAGGTTGCTGGCCAATCGAGCGTCGAGGCTTATATCTCAGCACTGTCGAAGGGTTGTCGCTGCGTCGAGGTCGACTGCTGGGATGGCAGCGAGGGGCCTGTCGTTATGCATGGCAGGACGCTGACGAGCCAAGTCTCGTTTGCCGATGTCATGACTACGATCAGCAAGTATGCGTTCGTCAGCTCGCAGTTCCCGCTGTTGATATCGCTTGAGGTCCACTGCAGCCGACAGCAGCAAATCATGATGGCGGAGATCATCAAGGCGACCTGCGGATCGAAACTCGTCACCGAGCCACTGGACCCGAATACCCAACAGCTGCCAAGCCCGTCGCAGTTGATGAACCGCATCTTGATCAAGGTGAAGATGCCCTGCGATGAGCCGGCCTTCAACGCCGAGGTGACAGCTGGCCGGAGACGCGGAGCCAGCGTCAACTCTCCGTACGTGAGACCGACCATGCTCGACAACTCCATGATCCCAAACGCATCGATCCTACAAAGCCCGCCGATCAGCCCGCGCCAGCGTCCCACCATGATGGGCATCACCCGCAGCCAGACCATAAACGTGCGGCTCCCCCTACAAGCCGGCGAGAGCCAGGACAGCCTGAGCAACAGCACGAGCGAGAGCGAGAGCATGAACGACGACGGCTCCGAGAAGCGCAAGCAGCAGAGCAACATTGTCAAGGTGCTCGGCGACCTGGGTGTGTACACCGCAGGCGTCAAGTTCCACGGCTTCGACACGCCTGAGAGCAAGACCTACAACCACATCTACTCCTTCATGGAAGCGACCTTCACTAAGAACAGCAAGACGCCCGACACGAAGCGCGCGCTGGTGCGCCACAACATGCGCCACATGATGCGCGTGTACCCGAACGGGTGGCGCGTCGCCTCGACCAACTTCGACCCGCTGACCTACTGGCGCCGCGGCGTGCAGATGGCCGCGCTAAACTGGCAGACATACGATCTTGGCATGCAGATCAACGACGCCATGTTCGAGGGCGGCACCGACGTCTCGGGTTACGTCCTCAAGCCCAGCGGCCTGCGCGAAATCACCATGCTCCCCAACGTCCCCGAGGCGGCTGGCGAGGGCTACGTCAAGCGCGAGCGCAAGCTCGTCACCTTCAGCATCGAAGTCATCTCCGCGCAGCAGCTCATGCGGCCCAAGAACCTCCCCGCCACACGCACCGTCGACCCGTACGTCGAAGTGGAAGTCTTCCACGCCGACGACAAAGCCAAGGACGTCGCTGGCGTAGTAGGCGAAGGCGGCCCCGACGCCGCCGGCCGCGGCGGCTCCTCTGGCCTCGGCGCCCCGCGCCGCCTGCGCACCCAGATCGTGCCCGAGAACGGCTTCAACCCGCTCTTCAACCAGAAATTCAAGTTCGCGCTGACGACAAAGTACCCCGACCTCGTGTTCGTGCGGTGGACGGTGCGCGCGTCGCGCGATGGACACAGCTACGACGACCGCGGCACGCCGCTGGCGGCGTACACGGCCAAGCTGGGGAGCTTGAAGCAGGGGTACCGCACGCTGCCGCTCATGGACGCGAATGGTGACCAGTTCCTCTTCTCGACGCTGTGCTGCAAGGTCAAGGTCAAGGAGGCCACGAGCGTGTATGTCGATGGTCCGCCTGAGGCGGTCGGGAAGCTGAAGAGTCTGGGGCGCTCGATTATTGGGCGCACGCAGAGCACGCCGGTGACGCCTAGGACGCCGGAGAGTGTGTAGGACGCGCCGATGGCTTGTTTATCTTGTATTATATCGCCCTTTTCGGGGCTTTGTTTCGATACCAACACCTATCTGATCCATCATAATACCCGCTCACACATCACTTTCTCAACTTATTACTCTCAAAGCAACAACGAGATCAACCAACACACCACACTACATTACATTACGCTATACAAATACTACCTCGATACGATACGATACCACCAACTCACACACACGCCCATCTGGGCAAAACTGCACATATTCGTCCTTTTTGTTTTTTGGAGCACACACTCGACATACCCCTATAGCCATACAGTTTTTATTTACCCACTTTTTTCACCAGTTCGTCGGGAGAGAGAGCGAGAATGGGGGGGAGCAGGAAACCCCCCCAACAGACCAACTCCCAGGCGCGCGCAGCAGGCTGCATATTGTGTGTCCCACCACGACCGCCGTACCTCTTAACGACTCTTACTACTACACACATACCCAATTTCCGCTTTTATTGTTTTTTTGTTGTGTGGGTCCATGATCTGGGATCTGATCGAAATTGTGTTCTTCTGTCTTCTTTTTCTTTTGTTTTTGTTTGTTCTTGGTGGGTTTTACTCTGGCGAATTGAAAGGGATCTGGGCTTTTTTTGCGGGAAGGAGACTGGGATTTCTTCACTTGGGAACGGGGAATTTGGGAACTGGGAACTGGGATTTGGAATGGGATTGGGATTGGGATTTGGGGGGGCTGTTAGAAAGGCAGCTGGGATCTTTTGCATGGATAGGCTGCATATTGGCTGGGCTGGGCATGATGATGATGGGGCCGCGCGAGAAGCTGGCTGGGCTTGGCTCTTGGTTTTTTTTGGGGGTGCGGGGATGGGGATGCATGCATGGATGGGGGGGACTCTGATATGGCTGGACTGTTGAGGGGGGGAGATTGATTGCATGGGAGGAGGAGGGAGGGGTAGTGTAAATTTGACAGGCGAGAATGAACTGTGGATACTACACGAGGATATGTTTTTGCTGTGCTGTACTGTATAGTGATGTCTACGTGCCTGCTGTATGGGTGATTAACGTCTAGTGAATTCTGGCGCTGGCGTACTTCAGCCTAGAGCCTCTGGAGGGGGAGGTAGGAGAAGGGGCACTGGTGATGGATCTGCCATGACTGGTTTCTGGCACTGGTATGCTAGGCCCTGGAACCTTGGGGGGGGG
>JPKC01001721.1:0-13172 GCA_000750925.1 Pseudogymnoascus sp. VKM F-4518 (FW-2643) | reverse complement strand
GGGGGGGGCAGGAGGAGCACTAGTGGTGGATACGCGCTGGTCAGTTTCTGTTACTAGCACACTACGCTCTGGTCGATAATACTAGAGAAAATAAGGAAGGTTTCAATTAACCAAAACTCAGGGGCAATATTCGACATCTCCCGTCTGTCCTAGCCACTCAAAATGAACAACATCGATGATCTTCCTCAAGGTGACAGGATGAAGCAGACTTCGCGTACCATCTGCTAGCTAGGCTGTGTGGCTTTCCGGCGAAGTTCGATATCTGTAGTACAGCAAGTCCATATCAGCTTGTCGTTTAGACACGCTTAGGCCGTTGACTATGGAGTTCAGACCGACGTATACCGGACTGGCAGTCAACCTCGAGGCACCTTGCTCGCTCTCCCCATTTGGGACCGTAAGGCTCGTTGAATTCTCACTATGCGTTTTTTAGACCCGGAGAGATTCAGGGCGACCAATGGAGAACAAATGTCATAGATAAAGTTCGAGAAGTGTACGGTGTAGTGTACAAATTCCTGCCCGACAACGAATGGACAACTAGTATTGGTTGATTCGGTCAGAAATTCCTCTAGACCTAAATGAGACACCGAAGGGAGGCTGGTGAATCTCGAAATTATACAAGATGCCCCCTCCTCTGTATTTTCTATCCTTAAACTTCGCATTTGTCAGGCCGTAGGAGTCATCTTTCCAAAAATAATCCAGCCCATCTTCTCTGCACGGACCATTTGATAGTTGCCTTGCCTTCTAGCTATAGGACAAATCACGATATGTCAAACAGCTCGACAACCTCAGCCTTGTCACTTTCAACCCCGCCATCTCAACTCAAACTACCGACTTATCAGATAACTAGAGCCTCTGACTTAACTCTCATTTACGATCCTCCCATTGGATCACAAGAGCTGTCGGACGCTCTCAGCTGCCATTACCCCTTCCTGCAAGGCCTGCAGCAAAAGCTACAGCAGGCATCGATTGACTTCCTCAAATCTGAGAAAGGCAGGATTGCTAAACCGACGTTCGATCTCGTTACGCCTATCTCGAACTCACATATAAGAACTTCCCAGTTATCTCATTCGCCTCCTGATCTACATAGAACTCCGGCGCTCTTCTTATCCTCGGATCCCCCTTCTCACACCAACCAAGCTCCGCAGCCTACAATATCAGCTGAAGATCGGCCGCTAAAATCTCAGCATTATCCATTTGCTTCTATCCGGCCTAGACCCTGGAATATCAAAACAGGCAAGGCTTGTGTTAGGAAGCCTAGAGGACGTAAGGGGGGATTAGAAGCCTCCGAGAGACAAAGAGTCGCAAAAAATCGAGGGAGTGCTTGTGAAAGACACCGCAAAAGTAGAACGAAGGTTAGTTCCGCTTATAAATTATCACATCTACTTATTAATTTAACAATATAGTGTCATCAAAGCATCTGCCTAGAGAACAAACTAAACTCCTGCGGCTATCATCGCGAAAGCAACACTGAGGTAAAGTTCATATCTAGGCATAACTATTTAATATGCTTATATATTTAGTGCACATTTACCTGCCTAGACAACTTGCTAGTTGCAAAGGGAATTGTTATAGGTGAAGACGATATAGTGGAAGAAGAAACTTCGTTTCAATCAACTGATTTACCAGCTCATTGCATCTACCTAGGGTCGGCCCGACAGGCAGCTTCACCGCAGCTACAGCACGTACAGGATCCTTCCATTTGGGATTACCAATTCCTATCACTCCCCGGATTTGACGTTCCGCTTCCACTCGGTTTAGAGTCGCTAGAGGATAGTAGCAATACTCAGTTTGGCGATTATCTTTCTTCTCCTTACACAGACCAATATGGCGGATCTCTTACGGATAGTTTCTCTGGTGGTTGCAGCTCTAGTGGGTTCGGATCGCAACACTATGGGAGATTCGAGGACCATCTTAGTCGACCACATCACTTCCACGTTGACTCTAGCATCGCCTGTGACCAAATCGAACAGGCTGCCTACGTTAGAGGCTGTATACAAGGAGTTGGAGTTACAGGCAGCGCAGTGGAAAACTACGAACACGGGAGTGACCCGTCTGCATCGTGTAATCTGGATACCGATCCTTCGGCGGTTTGTTACCCTCCTCATTTATTCCTATGTAGCAATCAGGCCCATAGAGATCGCGATGGTTACAAAACGTCATCGTCTCTTAGTACAACGACACCGACCTCACAAACACTCTGCGCTCGGTGCTACAGAGAGTGGAAATATTGGGAACTGCATCGGTACACTCTATACTCGGTGGTGTGTACACTTATTAAGTTCTGGGCTTGGCTGGTGGCTTGTCACATGAGGCTTCTACAATCTGTCTATGTGGGTTCTGTCTCTTGTGCCACTCTTGTGCCACTCTCTAATAGGCGACCGCACTTAACTATATTAACAATTTGCAGATGCCTTATCTGAGCGCCGTATCGTCGACGCGGATGAGAATCAAGTAGGTGGATTCTATAGAAGCGGGTTGTGTATTTCATGCTGCGCTTAGCGTTGGTTTTAGGGGGCAACTGGAGTTTATCATCATGGGTTATATTTTTATGAATTCATTAGTTTAGCTAATATAATTTTTACTCCTCCCGGACACCACAAAATACTTCGAATACTTCGTACACCTTGTGCTTAAATGACACCAGCGCCCGATTTCCAAATCCCACGACACGAGGGCGCTCATAGGGCTATATTCGATGACTTTGCTAAAAGCTGTAGGCATGTAGATCCATCCGATGTATGAGATCGGCTTCTGATTACCGAACTGTCCAGAACCTATGCCATGACTCAAGCTTTAACCCCTTTCTTATTAGCCACAGAGTGAGTGCTCGAATTGCGCGGCGACCAACCTCTAGTAAATCCTGTCATTGGCGTTTTGCACCCTGCCCATTTCACTATCCCCAAGCCCCTTCGAGACCTCACTCACCGTCGTCTCCAATCTCGCGCGTTCCTCCTCAATTTCATCAATCATCAAGTCCACATCCTCGATCGGTCCGTCCCCGGGCAGACTGTTATTATTCTTGGGAGGCGGTGGTGGCTCTGAACCTGAACCCAAGAACCTCACGAAGAGGGCCATGAGCAGAAGCAACGGCGCCGGATGCGGCATGTGCTGCTTCTATCATTGGTAATTAGATAGACGATGTGGTTGCCATCGTCACCCAAGTGGTTTAGCTCTCCCGGTTTGCTTTTGTGCTCCCTGCCGTATGTGAATCGAAAACAGCGCGACGCTTGAACATCCCCGTTGTATACTTTGGCGTCACCAGCTTCTCCTCAGAATCTCCTCCTTCATACGCAGCCTTAATGGACCCAGCTTTGAATCTCACTGGTCTACCTTCATAGCCATAAACATGGCTTGCGTATCTCCTGTCCTCCAGACTCCGACCTTTTCCCAAGTCAAGCCATCGCGTTACTGTTAACGCCACGCCGTTCTCGGTAGAGACTCCAACACCGATCTGGAACTCGGTAGGGCAGAACTTGCATTGGAATAGGCCAGTACAGGTGGCGCAGTTGGAGTTGAGAAACGCGTTATCCCAATGGCTTGCTCGGCAGGAGAGTTTGTTAGTAAGCGGCCTCTGTGTTGCTAGCTCGGTATATCCCTTGGGGTAGTCGGATTTGGTGAGAGGTGTTGCTTGAGTGGGCGCCTTATGCCAGTCTCGGCAGATGCAGACGTCGATTGTGGTCATGCTTGTCTCGGTCACCCCGGCGTCGAATAGGAGCCAGGTCTTGTTGCGTAGCAGGAAATGACCGTTTACAATCCGAGGAGTGGACTCCCAGTGTTGTATATGGTCTGCTCTGGGGATAGTGCCAAATCCGGATAGACGAGAAAGCTGGTCGCTGTAATCAAGGTCGCTGCGATGAAGATTCATGGCTAGGAGAAATGTGATGGAGTCGAATTCAGGGTGGATATAGAGGCTGGCAAATGATTTATGATCTGCTTTCTTGCATGGCGTCGCTTTATGGACTTGTTTCTGGGTACGACTGTGAAGCTTTACACACTGAATGCACGCGATGTGTCTAGGCAGATCTCTCGCTAGGAGTTGTAAGAAACGTGATAACTCACGTCTCAAACGGAAGAACTCTCGTCTCTCATGCACTCTGCCTTGAAGCAGATCAAGGTATTGGCTCCCTAGGATAATCCGGGCTGACCGGCATATCAGAGTAAGTGAAGCGGCGGCTGGGAGAGGGAGAAACGAGGCTATCAGCAGGAAGAGCTCTATAAGCAGCTCCTTGAAAGGCGAATACTGAAGGCTACTAGGCTGTAGCTGCGGTTCAGTGCTGTCTACGGAGGGGCGTCCAGTGTAATATATCGGCGGGAATGTAATGCGATCTGGTGACGCGGATGCCGTGCGACCGAGCAACGGAAAAGAGGATTCCGGTTCTGTGAAGGAGGGTTTTGCGGAGGAGGGTTCTGCGATGGGGTATTCTGCTGGGGAGTATTCTGATTCTGCGAAAGTGGGGTTTGCGAAGGAGGATGCTGCTAAGGAGGGTTCTAAGGTCGGTTCTGCGAAGGAGGGTTCTGCGTAGGAGGGTTCTGCGTGGGAGCATTCTGGTTCTCCGAAGTGGGGTTCTGCGGAAGAGGATTCCATGGGGGAGGGTTCCGTTTGACAGTTCGAGGCGGATGTTGTGTCAACGCGCCAGTGGCCTTTGAAAGGCCTCACAATCTTCTTTATAAGGCGATGCATTTTGATAATCCGTGGCATAGTCGAGTAAATAGCTCTGATCGAGTAGAGGAAAAGTAATACGTTGTGGTGAGTATGGACGGCTGAGGCTTCAAGAAGAAGAAGATCCCTAGAAGGATGGAGATGTTTATATATATGTCATTCTGGAATAGACTGGATGGGTATTTTAGACTACATCACTAGTTACTCCCGGTGGAAACTAGCAGTAGGTAGTGGGTAGTTTAGTTAGCTTTAGACTCACCTCTCAAATGAGGCTATTTTGGCCTTGTCATGCCACTCTAGGAATAAGGGCACTGTGTTCCTAAAGTGGCGTGACAGATAACGAGCAGAGCACGTGAAATAAAGATGAAATGAATTCTAACAAGGCACCACATAAGGAAGGGTAAACAGTATATCGTTAGTATGGGGGAGGCTCGTTTAATAATAATAACCCCCTTTCCAGTTCTAGCACAACATAGTAGATGGATCAACACGGCAGGAGCTACCAGCCACTAGATGGATGGGCATGATGAAGAGAGAAAGGAAGGAGCAAGCAAGTCCTATATTCGTTCCGTGATGTAATCGGTACCTTGAAGCTGGTGTGATTGTTTGTAATGGTCTAAAATAAATTTCTCAGGTTTATATATGAGAAAATCGTAAAAGTTATAGAACTCTACACGGACCTACTCAGCTATTCCCCATCAACCTCCAACGCCCCTCGAAAGGATAGGGAATATGGCGTACGTAATAGCAAGGCAAATACATACCTACCTGTCTCTAGAGGAGGGGTTCCTATGACTTCTATGTACCGCGAGTATAAGAAACCGGATATAAATTGAATATATCTCGAATACAATCCGAATCCAACCCGCATATATACCCAATACAAACCAAATATATACCTTATACATTCCTTCTCCGCGCAGATTTACCATTTTACTGCTTCATCTGCGCAAATCCACGATTCAGTTTCCAGCGCAAGGTCCCCGTTTCCGTAGCCCATCTTGCGCAAATCCACGACGTTAGCCGTGCTGCCAATATAGTAGTAACCTTTCTAGCAGCTGAAATGGTAGTATCAATTCTCAGCTACGGACGGCCCTACCTTGGACTTTTGGGCGCTATGAGTACAACAGCTCGGGTTCAAAATACTACAACACCTACAACATGCAAAAAGCTTCACATCATTTACACATCACACAATCATCAAAACCCCAAACTTCGCAAACGCACAACCATCAAATTTTCAGCCCCCTAAAGGAACCTACAAGCGAGCGGCTGCAACTACCACCAGACACCGCTGCTAAACAACAGACAGGCTCATGGCATCGCTATAAACTAATCTCCATACCGACCCCCCACCCTCCCCCCCACCCCGACAAAAAAGAACAAGCGCACCCTCTCAAGCGCACCCATCCCTCCATCAAAAGCGCAGGGAAAAGAATAAGGGGGTCCCAGAATTAAAAAATCCCTTCTTCAGGGGCACACACACACCCATCTCGTATCAGTCAAGGACACAACGAGCTTAGAACAGCTTATGCTCAAGCGTCATATCCGACTCCGGCTGCAGACCGACACAGGCACGGAAGATGTTAGTCAGAGCGCCGCGCTGCTTAGCGAGGGCGTTGACGACCGGGGTGCCGTTGGGCACGAGCGGGGCCTTGAGCATGTACGACAAGATGCTGAGCACAGAGTGGAAGCCCTTGTACTCGCTGCCCTCGGCCTTCCACGACACGCGCGTCATGAGCTCGGCGATGAGGACGAGGTCGATGATGAGGGGGGACGCCAGGAGCGAGTCCTCGCACACGTTGAAGAGGGAGATGGTCTGGTGGCCGCCCATGAAGATCTCGGCGTAGTACTCGTCCAGGGCGCGCTTGTTGTCGCCGACGGCTGGCATGTACTTGATCACCACTGTGTGGTCGGGGTGCTCGCCCTCCTTGTACAGGATGTGGTTGGCCTCGACCATGTCGTCGACGACGTTGGACTTGGAGATCTCCTTGGAGCGGAACTGGCGCTGGGAGCTCAGGTTCTTGCCGTCGTTGTTACCCAAGTGGTTGTACGAGGCAATGGAGGTAAGCTTGATGCCGGCGCTGATCAGGAAGTCGACGAGGGCGGACTTCATCTTGGTCTGCCCGGACTTGAAGTCGTCGCCGCCGATGAAGGCGCCGTGCTTCTCGGCGAGGTCAATGGCGCCGGGAACGAAGGTGTTCTGGGGGGAGCCGTTGATGAATGGCACGTTGTCGAGGATACAGGCGACAGCGAAGACGGTGGAAGGAGCGACCTCCTCGTGTCCGTCAGCGATGGCCTTGAGCAGGTTATCGGCAGTGTCGTTGATGCCAGGGATGAGCTCAGCGAAGCGCTCAGTGTTGGCAGTCCACATGACAATGACCTTGTCGAGGCCGTTGGCAGCCTTGAAGTCCTTGATGTCCTTGCGGATCTTCTCAACGTGCTCGTTGCATGCCTTGGAGCCGGCGATGAGGTTATCAGCACGGTCCTCCTGGTTGGCAGCAATGAAATCCGGGTAGTAGATAGATGGGAGCGGGGTGATGGCAGCCATCTCCTTGCTGACCATGGCCTTGAGGGTGGGCTCAAGGACAGCGGCACGGTCCATGGCATCAGCCAGGTTCATGGAGCTGATATCCCATCCGCCAACGACGAGGTCGTTGGGGTGGACCATGGGGAGAACGTCATGGAAGGGGATGTTAACATCCTTGGCGGTCTTCGCATCCGTACCCAGCTTCATGGTGGAGGCCATGGTGACGGAACCGTAGTAGTTGGCAGTACGGTTGCCCTCACGTGTGGGCCAGGTGAGGTTGCGGCGGTTGGCAATGATACCGGCGGTGACGGTGGAACCGTTGTTACCACCGAGACCGACCAACATCATACCGACCTTGGGGATGGCACGCTCGACCTTGAAGTCGTAGACGGTCTCCTTGGGCGTCGCAACGTACTTGCCAGCCTCATCCTTGGAGACAGAGGTGGTGCAGTAGGTGTACTTGGACTTGATAGTCTCGGCAGTGTACTCGACGTTTGGGCTGTTGACCGTGAAAAGGTCCTTGACGGGGGAAGCACCGTTCCCGTTTGCAACACCAGTGCCATTGTCAGCGTGTGGTGCCATATTGTAGTATATTAAAGTAGTAAGCTACTAAAATATGTGGAGGTTGAGTTGGTTGTTCTTGGTTGGATTGGATTTATTGGACGTGTGGTAAATCCGCTGAACTACCAGGAGCACTCTTGCGGCCTCCAGCAAACGGGTGGTGGATACTAGGAGGGAGTCAGTTTGGAGCTCTTCTTCATCTTCATCTTCTTCCTCATGTTCTTCTTCTTCTGAGGGGGAAAGGGACGTACGAGTTAAGGAGATTAGAAAACGTCTTGAAGACTTGAGGGAAGATCGACACTCAGGAGCGCGATCTAGGACAGGTTTAAGAAGGGTTTTGGGTGGGTTTGAGTAAGGATTGCAGTTGTAAAGCAGTCAATCAGAGTGTATTTTTGAAGTTTTGAAGTTATAACGAACAAATGTTTGTGGGTAGAGAAAGGAGAAAGAAGAGCGGAAGAAGGGGGGGGAAGGAGGGGTGTTTATGTGCGTTTTTGGGCATGTGCGGTTGTACGGGAGTCGAGGGAAAGTTCGGAGGAGCTAGTAGCTGCTGGTGAGGTGGTGGGAAGGGGGGTGGGAATGGTGGGATGGTGGGATGGTGGGCTGTTGTTCCACTATCGGCGGGCGAGTGCAGGCGTATTGGAGCGTGCTGGACTCTAAGTGGTGGTGCATATTTGGCGGGGCAGGGAGGGAAGAAATGGAGAGTACGTAACGCTACGAGAAGGAGTACGTATGGAAGACGCGCGGAATAGGGGATTGGAGTACGTGTAAATGTCTTATTATTTATTCCTGGTCGTAATTATATTTTTCGTATTTTTTATACATTTTTATACATTTTTCTCATATTAATTGTTCCATTGGAAGGTAGAATGGGTGTTTACCCTTGGAGTTGTTAAAGTATCCCCAGCTGTTCCGATGGAAGGGAGGGGAAGGGGATAGCCCCGCCGTAACCCCCACCTCCGCCAAGTTGACACAAATTTCACATGGGTCACGTGACTAGCATATTACAGCGGGGCGGTTAATTGTCTCAGAGCAACAAACACCACCAAAACCACACCAAAACCACACCAAAACCACCAAACATCACCAAACAATCACTACCAGAAGCACAATATACTACTCCGTACAGCAACAACGGAGCAACAACGGAGAACAGATCAACAGTCAACATACCCCCCACCGATTGAGGGGAAGTCGATCAGTGTGCACGGTACAGTAGTTCGTTCCACGGATTACTTTAGAGGGGATAGTGCTTGCTGTCATGCTGTGCTGTGCCGTCCGCACCCAGCGAAAGCTGTACCAGATCCTGCACTGCGAGAGGGGTAGATTCTGAGTTCTGCACCACCAGCAAGGCTACAGCGAGACCGCAGGAGGCCAGAGCGGAAGAATAACAGCGTCAAAGGAGCGGTGAGGGCGCAACGTTGCGGTCCAAGATACACCGGCATATGTTGATCGCCGGGGCTCCATAATTCCTTATCCAGTGTGCGTGCTCTGTTGATATCGTGTGCTGTTTTGTCCGGTGCAGCGATGGATTGATTAATGCTAGGCTTCTGTTTATGAAAGCCCTCGGCCGACCATCCGGGGGGGTTGTCTGTTCCTTCGTTCCTTCCTATCTCTCTCTCCTTTGGAATACGGAATACGGAATGCGGTCGTACCCGTTTACACACGCGAGCAAGGACCCTGAATGGAGCACGTGAAAAAGGGGTTCGCAGCTCTGCACAGTGCTGCAAAGCGTGCTGCACCTACTAACCGAAGCCCAATTCTCTTCACACCTCTTTACCCTCCCATTCCTACTTACTATTTTCCCATCCATCGCTCTCCCATTCCTCCAACACACGTGGGACATTTTAACCATAGCACCATAACGCAGGAATCCCACAATTATATATAACTCTTTCATCCCATAATATCCCAAATAGCCGCCCTGGCCAACAAACAATAGGGGTTGTTACAAGACCCCCCCGGTCCTAGCCGAGCACAACCCCCTCCTCGATCCCACCCATCGTGGCGTCGTCCTAATGAGGAAGGGATCCACACATCAAATCTCCGAAAAAGACGACGGCTAATGAACGAGAGGGCCTCGAGTCGATTCGAGTATCTCTTCCGTCCGCCCAATCCGTACACAGAGGAATATTCCTGTCGCGTGTGAACCGTCGCACAGCATGATACCTGCTTACTGCACACCACCATGGCAATTTCCTCCATTTCCTCATTAGACATCAGCGTCCAAATCAGGACCCCAACTGCCCTTGTGGCACCCTGAAACGCCCATCGTATGGCCAGCTACGGCCAGCCCTCAAGATGACAGCGCTTACCCTGCGCCGTCCCACCCAACCCCCTCCCCCTCGCCGCACCACCCCTTCAGCAGTCAGCGTCAGCGCCCCAGCTGGATCTTGGCCTAATCTCGTAACCACCAACTGTAATCCCATCGCGACCGTTCGGGGACCAGTCTGGATGCGATGGAGGTGGCGGGTGATGTGCGCTATCGCGACCCACTGCTAACCTGGCTGGTGCTGGGGCGGCTGAAAGGGGAAGTGATCAGGGAAGGAGGGGAGCGTCATTAGGATTTTGTATGGGGTTGCTATGTTGTGCAGATGGGTCTATCGACCGTTGGCAGGGCGGCGGGTTGGTGTGATGAGTTCATTCTAGAGGGCGGGAGATGAGGTGTGATATTGACGATGAGCGTGAGACGGTGCTGTGTATTCTTATGTGAGAGTACTCGAGTGTTGAAGGATTTCCAGGTAAGATACCTGACGTGAGAGCAGCAAGAAAGGAGGTCATCAAGAGTGTGAAGTGCAACCCGTGAAGTTAGGAGCATCAAGAGCAACATACCGCAGATTGTCATCAACCGCCAATCCCCCTCTCGCCCCTCCCCTCAAAACCTCCATACTGCTCTCCTACTCGCTGCTCTGAGCATGTGATCCGTGCACTGTGGGTGTCACTGTGGTACCTGGTACCTGCATATGTCTCTCCCGTACTAAGACCCTCCGTGCATATGGGCGGCCAGAGGCCCGTCGACCCTGACCCTCGACCGTCCTTCTGTTGCATACCCGACACACCTCTGTAACACCATCTCCCTCTCCACGTTTCCAAACAAACGCCCGCTCTGCACCTCGCCGTCGCGCATTCCACTGCCGCTGTTAATACATTCAATTCTGCTTGAAGTGCCGGGAACCAAGATATTCTCATCGTCCTTGCATTCCAATCGAGCTTGCTCCCTCCTTATCTCCCTCCCTTACCAAAGACATCGACCACCAGAGTCGACAACAACAACGAAAGGCGCAGGTAGCCTTCTCCGAATCTGCTCGCTCACTACACCTCGGCGCCGGACTGATAGCCTAGGGCGCTGCCGCATGTTGCAATACCCAGAATAGGAGACCTGAGAGCGCAGGACCATGGCGGACACAAGCAGGATGTCAGGCTTCCTGCCGACGATCAAGTGCTCTATGTGTGCGCAGGAGATCGAGATCTCCATGATGGGCGAGCATGTCTGCGGCGGCCCTGCTGAGCGTAAGGCTTCCCATTCCACCATCAAGCTCGAGAATGCGAGAGAGAGAGACATAAGAAAAAGGGGAAGGACAGTGACTTACAACTTTATAGCCACACCGCCGCTAGAGCCTTCGAAAGGCTATTCCACATACTCCCCATACGACAAACCTCTCCCGCCGCCCGAAAACAGCAGCGCACAATATAATAAATCCACCCGTCTGCCGCCGCCGCGTGTAGACACCAGAGCAGCGAGTACGTCTCCCTCTCCAAAACCACAGATAGACACACAAGCTAACCTTCCCCCCCAGACCGCCCCTTCACCCGCCCAGACCAACTCACCCCCGTCTCAGCCTCCAGCGAATCCCGCAGCGCATCCCCCATGACCCCCAGCGACGGTCTACGCTCGCCGTACCCACGCGCCCTCAGCAGCGCCGCTCGCACACAGATAAACGACCACCAGTCCCCCGACTTCCTCGCCGCCAACTCCGATGGCTCCTTCCCGCCGTTCCCGCCGCAGAAAAGCCCGGGCGAGCGGTACCTCGCGAGGCCGCAGCAGTACGCTGAGGCGGACCCGCGATACGCGCCTGTGAGCCCGCGGCTGGGCCAGGGAGGGCTGCTCACGAGGATGAACACTATTGCCCCCGGCCCTTTCGATATCAAGGGACGTCGAGGCCGGCGCGAGGGCGCTGAGGAGGGGGGAGACGAAGAGCTGAACCACGCGCGCTCGAAATCCACCGATCGCCGCGCTCACGGCCGCAGCACTTCGTCTGGCTCCTCTATGTCCGCGCGCTCACCCCCGACCTCCGAAATCCCCCCAATCCCTATCCGCACTGAGCGCCCCGGTGGCTATGGCGGATTCGGACCACCACCATCTTCATCACTCGATGCGCCTCCGCCTCTCACGCCCGCGAATAGGAGCAACACCTTCCCCAAAGCTGCACCGGGCGGAAGCAACTTCGTCGGTCTCCCGCGGCGGCCGTCAGAGTCCGCGCGCCCTCGCCACCCTTCAACTTCCACCGTCGCTTCCACCACCTTTGACGGCCCAACCTTCGTCCGCACCTCGCCTCCGCGCGATTCGCACGGGCGCCACCCCTCTATCACACCTCCCCCACCACCGCGTGGTCCACCGCTAGCGCGAAAGGACAGCGCAGCGGGGATAAACCTCGACGCCGAGTTCGGCGCACAAAACCCCTTCCACACACCCTCCGTCTCGCAGTCCTCCAACGACTCGAGCCACTCCCCCCGCAGCAAGACGAGCTCGCGCTCCAGCCCACCATCATCGGTCGAACCGCCGCGACGAAGGGAAGAGAAGAGCGCTATGGGCGGCTTCGACGGGCTAATGCAGGATCTCGAGCAAGCCATCGCCGAGGTCCCAGCACCACAGCCACAGCAGCCAGCTGTGCAGGACGCCAGAGGGAGGAGGAACCTCGACCCCTCCCTCCTATCCCCCGACTTCGCCGACCCAGCCATCCAATCCGGGCTCCGCTCCCCCGGCCTCCCCCGCGACCACAGCAGCGAAGGGCGCTACGACCCTGCCCAAGGCCACGCCCCCCGCCGCCCCTCTGCCGCACACCTCGAGCAACCCAACCCCTCCCTCCGGCGACCCTCACAACCTCACTCCCCCGGCGCCCGCCGCCCCTCTACAGCAGCAGGCGACATGGATCCGCACACGGGACCGCCGGCGCGACGCCCGTCAACGGCCAAGGGCGCGTGTAAGGCGTGCCAGCTGCCGATTACGGGGAAGAGTCTGTCGTCGTCTGATGGGCGGCTGACGGGGCACTATCACAAAGCGTGTTTCACGTGCACGACGTGCCGGGCGCCGTTTGCGACGGCGTCGTTCTATGTGCTGCGCGACGCGCCGTACTGCCAGCGGGACTACCACAGGTTGAATGGGAGTTGTTGTGGGGGGTGCGGGGGCGGGATTGAGGGGCAGTG
>JPKC01001717.1:0-11829 GCA_000750925.1 Pseudogymnoascus sp. VKM F-4518 (FW-2643) | reverse complement strand
TCGAAGAGGAGGAGGACAGAGGTGACAAGGCAGGTAACCTGAGCCGCTTTCGATGGATTAGAGAAGAATAGGAGGACGACGATCAGGTTTCCAAGGGATAGACTCGTATAGGATAAGTCGAAGAAGCCGGAGCCGCGAGAGTGCAAGCCTGGCAGACTCACGAAGATACTGACGAGGAGGAGTACCCACCAGAGGAAGGTGATACACTGCAGTTTGTGTCAGTTATTTGGCATAATGTCTGAGTTGGGAGTTGTACCAGTAATAAAATAGAGAAGTATCGCGTGAACCACACGCTCCAGAGGTTGTATGGCGATACCTGGTAATAGGTTAGTTATATTCGAGTGCCGAGGACATCCTAAAACTTACAGCAGGGTCATCTGGACTCAAGAACCCCTCTCGACCATCTCGAGTCGATGGCTGCGGCAGCAGACGGGTATGCTCATCAGGTTGTTCAACAACAATACAAGGTGTAGCTTCATCATCATCATTCTGAGTGGGGGGCGACTCAGGGCGCTCACCACCTGGTCTTGTATTCCAAAGAGAGACCATCTTGGGTGATTTCGAAAGCTATGGCTTCTCGCAATAATGCCTGCATCGTATAAAAAAGGAGTTATTGATAAAACGAAGCTTCTTGGGAGTAATCCCAATAGTTCGAATGGTCTAGGCCTCGTTTTGCTCTATGCCATGAGGTATTGTAAATATCGGCCAACTCCGGTGGTATATTACGAGCAGGAGCAGTGCAATACACAAGTTGAAGATAACGGTTACAGAAACTTTAATGAAGAAGCATTATATTCGAAACAAATCAAGGTTTTTGTCAAATGCTTAGTCTTTGGCCTTATGGGAGCTATCTGTGGTCGGCGGAGGCACTGACGTCATCGGATTTATTTGGGGTCCTATGTCAGTTTGGGGACCCTCAGGGTCCTTCAAAATTGGCAGAAAGTTATAGTCTTAAATACGATAGCTATTATATTATCTCGGTAGATGGTCGCGGCATTGCTGCATAGTGTGCATGATTTTCCTTCGAGTGGCTTTTTAAAATCCCGTAGCAGTGATGAGAGATAGCATTGCAGGGGGGAAGACTCCTTGAATGGTCGCTAGGGCCCAACTTGGGAGCGAGTCCAGCCGTCTCAGCCAAGGGACAACGTAAGCTAAGTATCCAATCTGAGAAAGTGAGCCTGTGATTGCTACTGGAAGCGAAGCCAAGTGTAAACACAGCAACGAGGGAGTACACGAAAGCTGTCTGCACTGCGATATATGTCTTCAGCTAAGGATAGATAGCTGAGTTCCAAAACAGTATCAGAGAGTCAATCCAGCGGTTGCAGCCAGTCTTGGATGAGCCCAAGGATACATAGAATAACCCCAGAGACAGCAACTTTGAGCTATATTTGTTCTCAGAGCATCCTCTCGTCTCCAATTCTGGAACGATCGGTTTCAATTAAATACTGCTTCACTTTCTCCCTTTCTCGCGAGCATTGAACTCTCGACCAGCCCTAAATCCCCGTGCCTACTTCAACAATTGTCTTGGCCGCAATCCCCTATTCTAATCCGAGGGGCTTCTCGTATCCTTGCAGCGCCCGCTGATACATCTGTTCCGCTGGTGGTTTTGCAGGCAAGCGAGCCGCCCTTGGCTGCTGAAAATTTCGCCAGCTCCTCAGGAGCGCGCTGATGGGATCGAGCGATGAAGGATCGTCATACATTGTGTGTGTATTGTGTTGCTGTAACGAAGCTGGCTGGTATGAATGTAGGACCTCTCCGACAGACTCGCTTGTCAACTGTGAGTGCTCGCTTCCCATGTGATACCGGACTTGGCTCCTTTCCACAGACCCAGTTACATATCTGGCATCGCATCTGGTCAACTTGGCCATGAGGAGTTATTATCTTAGCGTTGAGATCAGATAATCAATATTCTGCGTAAAGAGATGTGGAAGAGGGCGCTCCCATTCTAACTTCATGCACCAGATTGTCTTCGATACTGGCGAGATTGATCGAAGGAGCTTGCGTAAGCACCGAGTTCGCGGCGAGCCTCCTCAGGTAGCTGAACCTGCCCAGAGGTCGACGACTTCTGCTGCCTGAAATCATAGGCAGGGGGAAGGGAGAAATCGTTGCCTAATCGTGTAGACCACGAGATCGGGACCTGATGAGAAGCAGGTGAGCTCGCCTTGCACCAAGATATGGTTCTCACATATTCGGCGCGACGACAGCCTTCTCCACAGTAGGCTTTGCCATCTGTCTGCCTGTCACAACCGAGGCAGACGTCTTGTGACCAATTTGTTCCTCCCATTATGAGCTGCGTTGAGTGATTTCGACAAAGGGTGAGGAAAGGGATTGTTTGATCGAATCGACAGTCGCGGAAGGGCCTTCTAAAGTAGAAGTTGTTGTTAGGTGGTAAGTACGGTTTCGTTAGGAAGCCTACGTACTGGCATGGCTTAAGCAGTAAACGAGGATGGTGGCAAAATGATATTGCGACCCCAAGGATGACATAATCCCATCATCATCAATTGCAAGGCTTCATTCAAACGATACACGTAGTACTGTATCCGCTACCGTACTGTATTCTTTAAAATACTATATGGGCCAATCTAAAGAAGCGGCGACCAAAGAGTGGTGTGTTGTCCATGGGTGAAGGACAACGATTGCCAAAGTTGCACGGCGCCGCAGAAACATGTAGCTGTCGCTTCATCTTCCTTGGACCAGCCGTCTCCAGCACCTCCGGCTAGGGGCATGTACGGCTTGGATCTATCAGCGGAGGCGGCCATAGTGGTAGGCGTTGGTGTCAGTGTTGACAGTGACGTGGTTCTTGGTTCTGTGATTAAATGAAGCAGTTGTTTTGCTTAGTATGGGGGGGATGTTGGATTGGAGAAATTGGAAAAGACTATACTATCTAGAAGCATGCTTTTACTTAATATATGATCTGATGAGTGTGCCCTTACTCATGGGCTCTGCTCCCTGGTGATGAGGTGGGTTGAGCGGAGCTCCGCGACTCCGATATAAGGCGATCGGCAATTTCGTGACCAAGATTCGCCTAGGATTCCGCGACTCCGTTACCCCAGCCTATTCATCACTCCGCAACTCCGTCACTCTAACCATTGCGGCAATGCGACTCAGGACCATCCATTCCGTCACTCCGGAATGCCCCGTCTGTTGATCCCGAGCCGCGAAGCTTTAAAATGCGTTGAAAACCAGTGTTGCTACATTAATCAGATTGACCCTGGACCCGTCATTGTAATTGGAAGATCTACAGTGATGATCATCGAGTCAGCCTTTCGCCTGAAGTAGATAATAGTGGTTCACCCTTACCGTCTTTCCAATTCCTTCATTATTTCAAAGAATGAAAGAAGCAACCGATAATTGGTCGTTGTCTAAGAGCGAATTCTTAAAGCCGAAATCGATGGATTTGGTCCAACGATTCTAGTTGGGAGACAACCTCGGAGAGCTGTTCAATTCTCATTGCAATGGGAACTTTGTACCAGTTACTTTCACTCCTCAAACCCAATCATCTGTCTTGGCCATTCCAGCACATCCCGACAGGAAAGATCAACGTTTGTCAAAATAACACCGAAAAGCTCTTTGCTCCAACCCTTGAGCCACCAAACTTCCTTCAATGCATCCAGCACTATACAGTAATACCCTACAATCACCAAAGCAAGATCTCGCCGCTGGTGAAGCAAACCCACAAACTCCTCGGGCAGTGTATGAGTCCATTGCAATGCAATATGCGGATTCTCTCTGTCCGTTTCTAGACCTTGAAAGACGGATTTCAGTGTAGAAATTGCCAGCGTGTAAACCGCTATGTCTCGGTCATGATTCATATCGTATAGGCGCGCAAAGGCCACTTCCGTGGTTGTGGACAAAGTTCCAATGTGGCCGTGAGGAGTAGGAATTATAGGAGAGCCCGTCCCACGATCTAGTCCATCTGCAACAGTGACGACATTTTGCCACCCCTGTGCAAGGAGGATTATTTGTGATAGATGGTCGACGAGTTCTATTTCCGAGGTTTTCGTTCCATCTGGTCGAGAGATTCCAAAAGCATACATGATGGTGATACTTGCGAATGCAATGCTCGCTGAGTAGTTTTCCTTGTTGATATTCGAGAGTATGGAATAGTACAGTTCAAGTCCTTGTGTGTGATGGGTAGTGGCGATTTTAGTGTATGGTTTGGGATCTGAGTGTGAGTCTGCAAGTTGTAGGGCAGAAAGAGCGAGAAGTCCGTGGAGGAGAAACTGGTGCTTCCTTGCTTGGTCGAGGATGAAGGTTTGACATATTTCTTTCGCGGCGAGGTTGGTTGGTGCATAGACGGTATGTACAGTTTTCGTGAACCAGTGGATTATGAGATCTATGTTTTCGAGGTTGAGTATTGACTCCTTTGTAGTAGATTGTTTTTCTTCTTGTGCTTTTGGGCTATACTGAGGTGGTGAGGTTCCATTTCCTGTGCTGTGTTCCTCGTCTCCCGTTGCTGGTTTTCGATTCACCCAAATCAGAGATGATGTTGATGGGTAGGTACAGACTACATCGCGTGAAGTACACTTCTTACAGGTGGGCTTTTCCTCGTCGCACTTTGGTCGTAAACATAATAGAGTTAGTGATTGACCCATGATAATTGTTCTAGGTGTTTGGAAACCAAGTTTAAAGGAATATGTTGTAACTATTAATGAAGACGCATACCTTTATACGTCGTTGCTTGCAAGTAAAGCAGCCACGGCGAGATTTTGAATGCGATTTCCGGGTCATAGTATAGTATTTCGCATTCAGTACCCAAAATACTCTAATCGCCACCTCACTTCTGAATTGAAGCTTTTCCTAGACTAGCAAGCCAATTAGATGTTGTAGCAAGCACTAAACGACAGCAATGGTATGGACTGCTGAGTCCTGAAGCTAGAGATGCAGGCTGTTAGGATGAGGTCAGAAGCATAATTTTCGTTTGAAATGTATGTTTTGGGACATTGCATACGAGGGCTTGAAGTATTTAAATGTTGATCGAAGTTTCCGAGCCATCCCATCCTTGCCAAGCGATTACGCACTCGAGACCGGAGTAAGTAAAGTTTGGCCGCTAAACTGCGTATTCGCTCTGTACTTCCTCAAATAGACTAGCGCTGAAAGGTTCTCACTTCATGGCTCGTGCGTTTCAGGAGGTCACAACTCCAGCGTCCAGTCCCAAACTCTTCATTCGTTTCTATCGCAGACGTGCGATCGAACGAAATGTATTTTCGTATTCGTCTCAATGTCCTGGTTACGGTAAGTCAGTTTTCGTATGCGCAAGCTTTGACCTGTATACAGCTATCCATGACATGGAAGTATATAGAGGATGCGATTTCTAACACATTCAACTCGCATTATCTAAAGCCTTGAATTCCGCCCTCAATAAGTCTCGCTCGAAACGACACATTATGGATTTCACTCTCATTCGAGAGCCTGGAGGCAACATCACCGGCGCCATCTTTTTTCCCTACACGCCCTCGCTCCCAGCGGCTTACGTCTTCATGGGCTCCTTTGCCTTCCTTACTATCGCACACATTATGTACATGTTTCCACTGCGGTCGTGGTACTTTTTGTCCTTCATCCTAGGCTGCATTTGTGAGTCCTCTCCATAATTCTAAGCCCTCACTACTAACCCTCCCAGGCGAGACCTTTGGTTACTATGGGCGCACCAAAGCGCACCAAAACGTATCTGAAGTCGGTTCTTGGATGCTACAGAACGTGCTCATCCTCGGCGGCCCTACCTTTCTTGCTGCCACTGTTTACATGACACTAGGCCGGTACATCACCGCTCTCGACGCTCACGATCATGCCATGATCGCGCCGCGTTGGATCACGCGCATCTACGTCCTGATCGATGTTTTTTGCTTTGTTAGCCAGTTCATGGGCGCGGGCATCCAGGCTTCGGGCGACCCTAAGGTCATCGACATTGGCAATAAGGCCATTCTAGCTGGCCTAATCTTCCAGCTCGTCGCCATTGCCTTCTTCGTTCTAATGGCTATCCGCGTGCATTCCCGCCTCAATCGCCAGCACGAGGTCTACACCCCTGCGCCATCGCGCTGGCCCATCAGCAGGAAGTACTTCTGGAGCCTGTATGTCGTGAGCGTGCTGTTCATCGTGCGTAACTTGGTGCGCGCCATCGAATATGCGCAACAGGCGAGCAGTGGGGGCATTTCGTATGCGACGCGGAATACAGATGGCACCGTCACGATGCCTGAGAAGGAGGGACCTAGCTCGATTGGCTCCAACGAGATCTTTCTATATATCTTTGACGCGGCGCCAATGGCTTTGGTGGCCTTGATCTTCTTATTGCTGCATCCCGGCAGAATGCTGAAGGCTGCGAGGTGGGGAAAAGGAGAGAGACTGCTAGAAATGGAGAACGGGATCACAATGTCGGGCAAGAGCCAACGGATGCGGCAGTCAGTCGCATAATTCCTAGGCTAAAGGACATTGTCGAGTATTTCTTTTGTTATGCATAGAGGGAACGTTATGACTAGACTTATAGACAGTAAAAAGTGTGTGGGGTGCCTTTCCCTCCTTTTCACCTTCGCCATCCTTTAGGAATTGGCTAAATAAACTGCTATCATCTGTTTTCCCGTGAAATACAATTTATCTTGTTAATTTCCTCCGCCTAAGCCAGAGCTACACACTCGATCTCCACTAATGCGTTTGGATCTGAAACTGGTTGTGTACCTCACTCAACGCACACTGAGCAACTTACTAGCCTAGCTGGCATCGGAAGTAAATAGGGTAAATGGGGCTTTGGCCCCTCCATCGTCCGTCGATCACTGCACATCCTCACCAGCGGCCTTGAGGTTGAGATGGACGACGACGTGGTGAGGGAAGTGCGCGAGCGCCAGGACATGGTGCTTGAAGTTAAGAAACTCTCCGCGGCGACGACGACAAAGCGGGAATGGGAGATGACTCTTGATGGGGAGGGGGGAGAGGGAAACAGCGCGAAAAGAGAGGTGTGCGAGATACGGCTGCTTTTCTAAAGGCGATACGCGATGAGCGACGCCGGCACCGAGCGCTTGTGCATCGTGTCGGACTTAACTGAGCTCTGCGGATTGTCTGACTAACATTGATTTGGCCGACAGGGGCCAACAGCCTCCTGCGGAAGAGGAAGAAGAAGAACTACAATAAGCGATATATTGAAGTGAAAGGTACCATGTCTTCCATGTAACGGGTGCCTTTTGAAGAAGGTGCCTTAGACAAGAAGCGTGCCTTCCATATAGCCGGTGCCTTTCGGAGAAGGTGCCTTAGATGAGAGGGATGCCTGCGCAAAGCCGGGCACCTTCTGGGAAAGGTACCCATAAAAAAGCAGGTACCTGGCCTTTGGTGGGTACCCTTCTGAAAAGGTACCTATTTTTTCGCCGGCACCCATTGATATTTTAAGCACTAAAGAGTGCAGGTTTGAACCAGGCGAAAGGTGGAGAGACGGCATTGAGCACGTGCACGCCGCCTTGGAGCTGATGTGTTGGTGGACCCTGGACAGCCTTGAGTGTCACAACTAGGGAGAGAATTGGTTAGGGTCTTATACTCTCAGACAAATACACTACGCTATATGAACGGAGGTCATGATGACCTCCTTGGGTCTAGTGCTCTCTCGTGCAAAGATAACCCGTTCAGAATCCTCACCTTCACTGCAGTTTTTGTCCTTTCGACTCGGTGAAATTGTTAAACTGTACGCGATGGAGCCCCGGCATCCCCACAACCCCGCGCAGCTCGGTGGATGATGATATTCAGGCGTCTAAGCCGCATCCATCGCATTACTCGGGTTATCTACGTCATAGGCCATACTCAAGCGAAAAATCCACTCGAATGGTATTTGTCTAGGCCTGAGACTGACGCATGCACGTACCTTTCCGCGCGTTACGTGCTATGACTTCTCACTTATCCGTGGGTATGCTCCAAATAATTAGCGCTAAGACGAATCAGGCAGCTAAGTACGAGTACGACAGGAGAAAGAATTTATCAAGTTGCTTGTTCATCGCATGCCTTTTAAGCGACGGATATGGCTTTGCGCGAATTTCAGCGCTCTTTTGAAAATTACAAGGCATTGGATCACTATCGCTACAGGCCTTTAGTCCCCGAATATCGAGGCATGCGCCTTGCACCAGCTGCGGTGATGTGCCGAAGCCTTTAACACCATCGTTCCCGTATCTATAGCCTGATTGAGAACGCACAGCTCCACACTGCTACTCCAGCTAGTATACTTCCTCACCCCCATGTTGCGTAATTCTTCAGTGAGATTGAAAGTGGTGAAAGGCACAGTGTATTCATTTATCCAATAACCTAAGTACATTTACCACTAAGCGGCATTTCTTTGCCATTTCGGCATTGAAATCTTCTGAAGGAGAACAAGGGGATTATTCGGATTGCTATACGAGTATACGAGGCATCTCTCCATGAAACCTTGCTACTAGCTCGACGGACCTCCCGGAAGAGTTCCTGCTAAACAACTGCTCGTAAGTCGGTTGGCTCGGCTCTCAACACTCTATCCGATTTACGAACACACGGTATCGGAGTCATTAACGCGTATTGCATCAATGCGTGGCAATCAGTCAAAAGTCATTGGAGCGACAGCTACGATGCAAGAAACAACATTGCATTGCCGACCTGGCCAGGAGCGTGACGTAGATGAACTATATTTCTGCTAGGCTGCTGCGGTTGCTGCACAATAACGGGATGGCTCTGATTTGTGTCGTATGCCATTTAGCACCTCGGCAATTGCTAGCATGGGTACGAAGTATATAGCGGAGCCATACTACTCAGTAGCTTTGGCAGCGAGTTCGGGCTAGAAAGATATGACTGCAGCAGTGTTATAAATAATAAATAAGCAGAGCCCATGATGCAGATCACCTTCGAGTCGGAAATCATGACACCCTTTCAAGTATAAAGTCGGGAGTCCCGTCACCTTTACTGTTGGCCAAGCATCAGCTCGCATTGCATACTATCAACATGCGTCACCCAGGAGTTTACCTTGCCGTTTCCTTGTTGGGAGCTAGCAAAACCGCCGCAGAGGCCTGCAAATGTGTAAGTTCATCGTAGACTGCCGGGGGGTTTTGTACTTATATGACCAGGCGCCTTCCGATCTGTGCTGGCCGTCGACCGTCGAATGGGATGCACTTAACAACACTGTATCTGGCAGGCTCATACGTTCTTTAGCCCCCGGATCCGTTTGCTATCCTTCGGAGCCCAACTACGACGACACTTCCTGCAACGCCGCCATTGCGAACTGGGCCAATTCCGCTTTCTATTCGGCCGACCCCATAAGCGTCACCTCGCCCTGGGCAAATAATAGCTGCTATCCGATCTACCCAAACGGAACGAGTATTGCTGGTGATCCGGACGCCGGAGAGAGAGGCTGCTCCATTGGCTCCTTGCCTCCATATGTTATCAACGCGACCGATGCAGGCCATGTGCAGGCTGCACTGAAATTTGCAAGGAAGTGGAATTTGCGCCTGACTGTAAAGAATACGGGACACAATGGGGGGGGAAGGTAAGAGAGAAAAATGAAATCCACGGCGAAAGTTTTCTCAATAACCCTGCTAACAAACCCTGGCGGAGCAGGAACGTAGGATATGGGGCCCTGTCGTAAGTATTCGATGGAGGGAATTCCTGAACGCTGAACAATGTCTAACGACCAGCCTACCAGAATTTGGACACACAATATGAAAAGCATCCACGTTCATGAAGAATTTAAGCCGCATACTCGTGGCTCCAAGAATACCGAAACTGGTCACATGGCCGCCACTCTCGGTGCAGGTGTGCGAGACGGCGAGCTCTTCGATGCTATGATAAAGGAGAACCTAATTGCCGTTGGCGGAACCAATCAGGTGAGAAATCGAGATTCTTTATTTATGTTGCTTCTGTAGTGCTGAGCATAGCCACTGATTGCTGCAAACAGGATGTTGGCGTTGTCGGATGGGCCACCGGAGGAGGCCATGGTTTTATGACCGGCAAGTACGGCCAGGGTGCCGATAACATTCTCGAGGCAGTCATCGTCACACCGGATGGCGAAGTCCTCACGGCAAACGCCTACCAAAATGAAGACATCTACTGGGCCATCCGTGGCGGAGGAGGCGGTACCTTTGGCGTAATTGTGAGCATTACGGTCAAGGTGTACCCGATGCCAAAAATGGAGGTTTGGGCAATTAATGTTGCAGCGAGGAACAGTACCCCCTCGAAGGTTTGGTGGAAACTGATTGCACAGCTGCATTACCTTCTCCCAGGCTTGCAGGACCAAGGCGTCCATGGCTATTATACCATCACCGGCCCGCCGTCTAGCAATATGCTCACCTTCGGCGGCTCACTGTTTCTCTGGGGCGGAGCCAATGGAACGTTCGAAAATGCCGCTCGCCCTCTTCAAAAGCTCCTCGCCAGAGCGACTGATACAGTGACCTACACACTAGCACCGCTGCCAATAACGTCGTTCGCTGAGCTTCTCACATTATACCCAGTAGGGAAGGGCGGTGTAACAACAAGTATTACCGCGTCTAGGCTGATAACACGGCGAACAGTGAAGGAGAAAACACTACTGTTGGCGGAAACGCTGGAACAAGTCGGCCCAAAAGCGGTGGCACCATCGGTGAGTCTGGACATCTATTTCAGTGCCAAGCTGGCAAGGCGGTTGGCTGACGAGTGCGCGAAATGCAAACGTAATTAGGACGGATCTCCCAACTTTTCTGTATCTGGTACAATGACTCTCAGCAAGACGCCAGTCGACAATGCGTTGAACCCAGCCTGGCGGGACGGTGTCGTACACTTCATAACCTCGCAGTCTTGGGATCACTCGCTACCCAAAAACCAAGTTTCCCGGATTGTCAACGACGTGACTTACAACAAGCTGAATGCTCTGAGAGGGCTGGATCCGGACTCTGGGGCGTACTTCAACGAGGTATGTCGATGCTCTCATTCTGTTTGACACTGGAATGAGGATACGTTGCTGACATATTGATTCGCGTCAAGGCAAATAGTCTTGAGCCTGGTTGGCAATGGTCCTTCTTTGGACCAAACTATGGGCGACTGCACGCCATCAAAAAGAAGTACGATCCAGAGGGTCTTCTGTGGTGCCCGCAATGTGTGGGAAGCGAAGAGTGGGTTCAGCAAGAGGATGGTAAGCTCTGTCGAGTGTATAACCCATTTCTACAGTAGTCATGGTTCGCTAGCAACAGGGAGCCAATGTTTTCGCACCATGGTTCTAGCGATTGTGGCGTTGTTTGCAAAGTCTATTTCTTTGACTACCTAGGTATATTCTCTCTAGAAAAAAGAACTTTGTAATAGTTTGGACTTAGAGAACGGGTACTCATATCGAATGGCCTAGATAGACAGTCACAATTTACATGGAGTCCTAGACACGAATCATCAGCGAGGCAAATCTCCCAAGTAATCGAAGTACATAGTAGTAAACTCTCGTGCAGAGAGCGTTTATATTCCCTCGTCCCTGATCGGAGCGCTGTGGTAGAGGCAGTGCTGACAATATGCCGGCCAGGCGCGATTCACTGCCACGTTTCCTTTAATCCGCTACCTTATGCCAGAACGCGATCGTATTGCAAATGCATTATTTGTTACTATAGACCTACAAAGCAAAGAAGGGCAACCTGTTTTACGAGATGTTCACGGCTTATGCAATGATGATAACCAAGTACTGGAACACCGACCAGATGAACAACCTGTTGATGGAGCATGCCCTTGCAACAACTGTTCGACGGTCATAACAGAGTAAGCATACACTTCACAATTAAAGCTAACTGATTTAGGTTGAGTCTTCCGATGCGCTCGAAGCACATACACAATTGCCGCCAACGCGAGCTACGAGATACCCAAAGTCAACAACCTAGCTCGTACTCC
>JPKC01001716.1:0-17646 GCA_000750925.1 Pseudogymnoascus sp. VKM F-4518 (FW-2643) | reverse complement strand
AGAGTGGGAGTCCTCGGCTACGGCGGTGTAGGAGGGAGTCTTGTCGAGGCCGAGGATGCTGGTTACGGTAGTTGAGCTGCGGTTCTTGTCGCCGCCGCTGCCGCCGAGACCGAGGCCGAAGAAGGAGGAGACGCGCCTCTTGGGGGGTTCGGGGGCGAGGAGCTGGGTCTTGGGGCGGGTGGTGCGCGGGTCGTGGGAGCCGTAGACTTCGGCGCCGAGGCGGCCGGCGAAGGCGTGGTCGGTGAAGGCGGAGACGGGGGCGTAGGCGGAGGCGTCGAGGATGTTGTCCAGGGTTGCGACGGCGGATTGGCCTTTGATCTCGACGACTTGGTGGGGTTGGGGCTGCTCGAAGTACTCGTTTGCGCGCAGGTGTTCGGGCATGTTGAGCATGTCTTGGGTGGAGCGGCGGCCGCCTATTTTTTGCTTGTGGTGCTGGGCGAGGTATTCGGCGTCGAGCACTTCGTCGGGGACTTGTTGCGGCTGTTCGGTCTCGCCTTCAACGACGTCTTGGAGCCATGGTGCAGATTGTAGTGCTATTGGTGGGAGGGTGCTGAGGGCCTGAGTCCTGCGTTTTTCCCTCTTGGCTGGTGACGGGCGGTTCGAGAGCTTTTGGGGGAGCATAAGCATCGATGGGACGGGCGCAGGGTAGAACACCATCTGCTGCCCCGTGAGTGGATCCGCATATGATTTAGGCCTCGCCATGGACAACGTATTTGCCGATGAATCCCTCCGCTTTGCCATATCCGGCCTTGGTTCCTCTGCTGGAGGCGGTGGTGATGGAGGTGCAGGTGCAGGTGGAGCAGCCATATTCGCATAATGCTGTCCGTCAAAGTCATCGAATAGCTCCTGTGCCCGTACGATCTCCGACTGCGAGTCGTCCGCGACAGCCTTGTTCAGCCCGATATCCGTCTTCTCCTCATCGACATCAATATCATCCGCCGACAGGTTCCGGATAGCCAGCGGCCGCCTGACTTCCGCCTCCTCTTCCTCCTTCTCTGCGATCGACGGTGCCCTTGACACGTTCCGCGACGACAGGTACGAGTTATTGCGGGAAGGCACAAACTCGCTCAGCGGCCGTCCCTCCATCTCCGGCTCCGGCCGTGTCCCATATCTCGACGTCTTCGAGCTCTTCGAGTCAGCCCTCGGCCTCGCACCATGTATAACCGCACCCCCTGGCGAGTATCCCCCCGACCTGGCCGCGTTATTCACATCCAGTATCGACGTCGAGGTGGTCGAATGCGAAGAGATAGTCTCCCTTGTCGGGCTCGCAAAGTTTGTCGGGCTCGCAACCTCCACCGCACTCGTAATCTGCGTCTGCGCAGACTCGTACGGGATATCGGTCACGAGGTTCATCAGCGACGACTTGCGGAGCGAGTTCATCCTACTATCCGACTTCTTCACCTCGTCGTACGCAATGCGGATCGAGTCTTCAATGCTGGACGTCATGCTGAGCTTCTCCGCCGACCGCTCCAGCTGCACCACGTTCGCTGTATACGCCCCCTGTAGCGTTTGTAATCCCGGCGTAGGATGACGGACCCGGACTCCGCGCGTGCTCGCCCTCCTAACAACCGGTTCGTGTAGTAGCGCCGTGCTGGCTGTCGCCGCGTCGTCGTCGTCGTCGATCTCGAAGCGCGCCGGACTGGTCGTGGTGGTGGCGTCGATGTCCAATCTCCGTCTGTAGCCGGCTAAGTCGTCTCCTTTGCTACCTTCGCTGGTGGTCAGGAGCGGGCTCGTGTTGGCGCTGAAGAAGCCGTCGGCGTCGCGGTCGCTGCCATCAATGGGGTCGTAGCTGCGGTGGGTGGACCTGCTGAGGAGGCTCGGGGCGGTGGTGGTGTTGCTGAGGAGGCCGCTGCTGGTGAGTCTGGCGATGGGAGATGTTGTCGTTGGGCCCGGGTTTTCATCGCGATGCGACGCTGGTGCTGGCGGATCCATAAATAGCATATCCATGGGCGCGGCGCCGGACTTGGGTTGCGGTGGTGCTGTTGGTGGTGGAGATGGCTGAAATTGCAGCTGGGGCGGTGTATTATTGTTGGCTGTGGCGCTGTGAGACATGCCGTCTCCGTCGTCGGTGTCGGGGTCGTCCAAAGGCATCTGAGTCAAATGGTGAGGGTGAGGGTGAAGGGGGAAGAAGAAGGAGAGGGAGAAGGGGAAGGAAAAGGAAAAGATGAAGTTATTGGGAAAAGAGAGAAAGATAGGATAGTATAGAAAGCACAAGACCGAAACACAAAAGTCCAAGGTCAATCAAGGTAATCAAGTTCGAACAAAACAGGTACAACAGGGTATATTGTGGCTGGCTGCAGATCAGAAACATAACGGCAGAGAATCGTAGAGATGGCAAAGTACTCTTTGTATGTAGGTCACACCAAGGTAGTACCTAATTTCATATTTTCATATCTTTATATTTCTTCATATTTCATATCTTCATATCTTCATATTTTATAAATTGTTGCTATTGTGCTGCTATTGCTATTGCTATTGTTGTTGCTACTGCTGTTGCTATTGCTGTTGCTACTGTTGCTACTGTTGCTATTGCTACTACTGCCATTTCTATTATTACATTTTCTATTTTTCGTATCGCAGAAACTTGGTTTTTTTATGTTTTCCATAAGTGGAAACTATGCAATAAACTAGAGTGGCTAGAGTAAGTTGATCGACTAAATCGGCATACTAATGTGCAACTATGGACGTCCAGAACAATTATACAAGTAGCGACTTAATTTGTAGTGATAGATTGTATATCATGGCAGGTACTCATCCAGTACCTGGATTCCATTCAGCCACATCTGGACCGCCAAATGTGTCAAGGAGCGACGATCAACCCAACGATGGACCGAACCATGGACTGAACCGGGAGAAGGACCCTAACTCGGGTATACGAAGTTGACAGAGTGCGGTTCGGAATAATGCATAAATGCAAATCCACTTAATACGATGTCAGCTGTGAAAGGACACGAGAATCCCATAATCATCAGCAAATCACCAAATCAAGGTCAAATCATAATAAATCGATAATAAATCGATAATAAAGTAGTATTTCAGCTGTATCTATCTCAGCCGTGTGTGAGAAGTAAGGTTGTAAGATTGCAAGATTATAAGATTACAAGATTGCCCTTCTATCTATCCTTATCACCCAATCCACTCCTAAACAATCGATATATATATACCAACCAACACATATCAACAGGGAAACATGCACAAAATATCCATGCACAGATACACATCTATTGCCAATCAACGCCACTATTCTGCACCTGCAACAGGCATTCCCAAAGAAGGCGGCCTTCCTACTACAGAGAGGACAGTAATCTAATCCATCCCCTGTCCTGTGCTTGGCACATCTTACAGCTTTACAGGGCGCAGGGATCGAGATCCCGACAAGATCCCGGGCGGCGTCAATGACCTGCATCCGTCTTCAGCCCTACTTCAGTGCGTGATATGCGATTACAGGAGGAGATCAGCGCTGGCCGTTGGATGTTGGCCGCTGGCCGCTGCGACTCAACGCGGCCGCAGCCGGGCCTTGTTTGGACTTTATATCTGTAGATCGTTAGAGCATTCCACTCCCGGTGCTTATCGAAGTCTGGCGTCTATCAAAGTCTGCAGTCTACCAAGATGAGCGAATCATCGCCTCAAGATAACGAAGCTGTCCCCTCAGAGCTGGCCGAGATTAAAAAGGCTCACGAGCTAGCCAATACCATAACATTAAACCGCCTTACATCGAAAATTAAACAAAACCCAGCTATCGACCTATCACACCTCTTGAAGCAGCAAGCAACCACCTACCCCCAACTCCGCGATATCCTCGTCCAAGAAGCTCACCGAAGCGCCACCACGTGCACTCCCAAAGAAGAACCTACCAGCAAGGATATCGGTACCTCTTCCCCTGCAGAGCTGCATGGCCTTCTAATTTCGGGCGATGTCGAAATCACACATCCTCTCGACCAGAGAATCCTAGCGCACGCGAGTATCCATAGCTCAGGGAGAGAATCCCCGAGCGCAGATATCCATACACTCACCACTGGATTAAACCAAGCCCTACAGACTAGCCAGGTCCTCTGGAACCTGCACAGTTCATTCGTGCTTAGCCTAGGGCGCTGCGAGGTCGTCAAGACGGGCACTTGTCTCGGCGCGGACGGGGCTGCGAATTTGCGATATATTAACACTCAGCATCCCAACGCCTTCATTCTTGGGGTCCCTGATATCAGGTCAAAGGACGTATTGTTTCATGTCACGGGCAAACGGTGTGACTCTCGAGAGCGTGTGGCCATCCCTCACCACCGCGCACAAATTATCCGTTCAAAACCAACTAAACACCCTCTTCCGCATCCTACGCGCCGCGCCTGCTTCGCAACAAGATGGCGAAGGAGAGCAGAGGATAGGCAGTTTCACATCCACCACCTGCAAAGACACGCGACGCTCCCAGCGCGCCACCACTGCCCCGATCCGCACCGAGGCGGAATTCAATGACTTCCTCTGCCATAAACCAGGCAGAACTGTCACGCCGTGGATACGGATGATTCGCTCGGCGATGGGAGAGCGCCATGGCGTGGTTAGGACGCTTGGGGATTTGCAGCCGCGGAATATCATGGTTGAGTGGACGTAAGACGATATGCGCGATGGTGGGAAGGGGGTACGGGTGACTTCTCTCCTTGATTGGAAGATGGGCGGGTGGTATCCGGAGTATTGGGAGTTTGTCAAGGCGCTGGGTGGTGTTAGTAGGCGTGGCCCGATGGCGGATTTGGTTGAGTATCTCCCGACTGAGGCGATTGGGATGTGGCCTGTAGAGTATGCGGTTGATTCTCTGCTTAGTCGCTGGATTGGGTGAGAGGAGGTGGTTGAGATATCGATTTATGTCCCGTGGTACTCTCTCCTTAGTCGCTAACTTGGATGAAAATAGGCAGTTGGTATATCGATTTGTGGCTCGGGGCACTCGCGGGTATATATTCTCACGGGAACAACTATGGGCTCGTGCGGGGTGGAAAGTCTGATTTTGCCCTTATGGGGGGGGTAGCTGGACTATATAAGAGGGTCTGATATCCTCTGTGCCTTCATGAACCGCTCTTTATGGGTAAGTGCCATCAGTGGTGTCGGCACTCAGGAACCTCGTTCAGTAAAGGCGATTTTCCCTCATTCTCGAACCCAGACCGTGGATTCGATGCAGCGGACTCAGTCGGTAGCCACAGTGACCACAATCGACTCCGTATAGCGCTTGCTATCCCCAGTCAGGTCGCCAGGCACGTTGATGCCAATGGTGAAAGTATCGGTAATCGTAAGGGGCTCGGGAGCCTTCAGTCTCGCCCTCACGGCAACGGTCGAGTCGTCGATGTCGGTGCTGGTGTATTCGGAGGCGAACTCCATCCAGGGATCAGACGTGACGTTGAATCCTAGGTGCCATTCGGGTGCGGAGGTGACTTGAAGGCAATGTCGAGGGTACTGTTGATCTTCACGGGGCTGCCGTCTTCGTGCCGGATGTTGCTGAGGTGTATTCTACCAAACCACCGACTATCCCCTTCCACTTTGACGTCGAATATGATTTTATCGGACATGGCGGCGTTTCTTTTGCCGTGCCTGGATGTAATTTAGATTATGTTGTATCGTGACGAGGGTATAATTAGAGTAGACTAGCCTTTTGATGATAGTTGCGTTGCAGGGGAGGGGTTGGGGGTGATATTATAAGTAGGAATCAAACAGAAATCAATACGGCGAGGACTGGAGTTTTAATTGCGTGCCAACGCGAGCTAACTCTAATCACGTATTCCAAATGTCTTAAACTCATTTCGAGTATACAATCATTCAATAGCTATTGGCTAAGGATCTATGCGTCTATCATTTATATCCTACATATACTGTGAAAGTGGCGTTCGGGTAGTAAACAATGCCAGCTGAAGAGGGGCAAGGTAAGACAACATATTCGCTAATTAGAAATTATTCTTCAAAAATATAGAGCGGGGTAAAGCTGAGAAATCATGGAATGGGCCGTTCGCATATAAGCTATGGGTTTTAAGTTTAAAAGAGGCTAGGCCTGGGAATGGAACCACCAGGTGATTATGCAGTGTAGAGGGGCGTGTTGAGAGATGTTCCTGCAGTACAGCGAACTACAGCCAATTTGTATGGTGTATTACAGCACCTGAGTACGTATCTCTTAGCAGTGCGGAAGCTGGCCTCATAGTATAGAATACAGTGTGTAGAACAGAGTAAAACGATGCAATTGAACAGGCTATTCTAATGGAACTACGCATACTTTTATAGGCCCCTAATAACCCCTGAAACCTCTGAATAAGCCGCTCCTTCCAGTGTAGAACTTTCACCGGATCACAGAGCCTTTCGGGGCTTCGTGGTTCTGTAAGAACCGTGGGTGAGCTTCATAGCCAAGTGAGAACCATGGGACGGTTTGGGGCCAAAGGAGGGATTGCTGGACTCCAGGGCCAAAACATCGGAATCCCTCTGGCCCGCGGTCCGATTCCCAGCACAGCGGACTCAGTCGCTACCCACAGTGATCACTATCGACTCGGTATATCGCTGTGTATCCCTCGTCAAATCGCCATTCACGCCGATATTGATGGAGAAGCTGTCGTCGGTTGCGTAGCCGTGGACTGTGAACAGTTTCACCTCCACATCGAACGTCGACGAGTCGGTCTGGGTGTTGGTGACTGCGGGTCTGAATTCTTGCCAGGGAGAAGACGACACGGTGACATCCGTAGGGGCTATTTCCGCGGGTGACTTGAGGGTAATGGTGAGGGTACCTCGAACTAGCACGCCGGTGCCGTCCTCGTTTTGGATGTTGCTGATGTGGAGGATACCGTAGTACTGAGTTGCGTTGGGTTCCAACGAGACTTTGGATATAATCTTGCCGGACATGGTGAGGTTCCCTTCACTGTATCTGGATGTAATGTAAATTATCTCGTATTGTAACGCGGATATAATTCGAGCAGGCACGCCTTTTAACAATGGTTGGGTTGCGGGGGATTGGTTCACAGGGGCATATTATATTTAGGAATCAAAACAGAAACCAATCTCGCGGGGATTGTAACTCTAATGGCGTGCGGCCCTGTGTCTATGGCTGCTGGCAGTAGTGCTGCATCGCGTATTCCAAATGTCTTAAAAGTCTTCTAAAATATATATTTGTTCTACAGCTATTGGCCAAGGATCTATGCGTCTATCCTTTGTGTCCTGCATATGCCGTGATAGTGGCGCTCGGGAGTGAAAAAGAGGAGGTAAGACCACATGTTCGCCAATTGGAAACTATTGTTGAAAAATATAGAGCGGAGTAAAGCTGAGGAATAACGGAACGGGCCGCCCGCATGTTAACTATGGGTTTCGATCCATCAGGTGGTTATGCAGTGTAGAGGGTCCGGAAGGAGCCGAAGGCCAAGAGCAACTGCGAGGTGTTGAGAAGGAGAGGGACGATGGAGAGAGAGAGTTTTGGCGTGAGAGTTTCCCTTTCATGCTGCTAGAACACTGCGGCCGCGATTAGGAAATATAATATAACGCTTAAATATATTATGTTTGAAAGAACATACTAATTGCGTTTGTAAGTTATATTATAACTTGACGCATTATTGTAGTGTCGCAGCTACTGTTTTCAGTTAGCGTTGGTTGTTGCTTTATGCAGCCTTGACCACCTAAAATCTCATTGCGAGCCCAAGATTGGCGAACTCGTACTCTTGTACGTACAACATCATGTCCCTACCTCCGCTGCATCCAAAGGTCGTCAAGAAATTCCACCCCGATGGTAGCAGCAAGACATACCTCGGACACTCAGTGATATGTCGGCTCCCCTCTGATTCGCCGCTGGCCGCTACATTGAAAAGCGTGCGCCAGGAATTGAGCCAGCACAAACTCTCTGAGCTATTCAAGAATGAAGCCCTCTTGCCCGACACCAATTACCATATGACCGTCTTCATCTGTGTGCGCGACCTAGAGCGAGGAGCGGACGCCATGCCCCGGGAAGGCTACGCAACGGACATCATAGAAAGAAGCGGGTTAACAGGCCCGTATGACGAATGGCTAGAGTACACCATCCAACAAGTCCGGGCTGTTGCCCTTGAGGGGCACATGCGGCCACCATATAGTTTTTTCGTCGAGAAGGAGATCCCTCAGATAGGATACAGCATCGGCGTGAGGCTGCGGGCGACACCAGATACGAAGATTAAACTCGCGCATCTGCGCCAACAGTTGGCGCAGCTAACTGGTATTGCGGCCCCGGACTCATACGTTTTTCACGTAACCTTGGCTTATCTACTGCGGGAGCCAACTCTAAAAGAGGCGGATGAGTTGAAGGCGCTTGTCGAGAGCCATCTTGCTGAAGCTCCGGAGGCTGTGCAGCTCCCCACTGTAGGCATGTACTCTTTTGAAAATATGCAGGGGTTTACGCCGCAAGTAATGTTCTAGCGATGTGGGCGTTGCCTTGGTGCTCCAGGAGTGTTGGATGGGTTGATGGACAGTGCTTAAGGGCTTACTTTATAGAATTTCTCTAGGGGTTAACTCGTTCGCGCACTTTAGGCAGCAGTCTAGAGAGCTATAGAAGATTATTCGCACAACAATTAAGGCACCTAACATACACCGCCAACAGCGTATCCTTTTGTCTTGTAGGTTAGCTAGGTGTCTACTGCTTCTATTAAGCAACACAATGGGAGAGGACGTCGTTCTTTTTATAGCTAGACAGCGGCGAGTGGGGCGTGCAAGCGCGTTCCATGGTCTATTATTTGCGGGGTTGTGGGTGTTTTCTCGAGTGGCCTGGAACAGGTTAAAGGCATCCTACCACCTAGAGTACCTCAACAAGTAAAGAGTTACGGTTGTACTTAACCCCTCAACTAATATCACAATATCACAGCAGCAACCTACAACTATACAAAGAAAGTACCATCCGATTGTGCCACTGAACCCATCTCCCACCAACGCAGTGCACATCACGATGGATCCAGACACCGACCAACAGCCCTACTCACCCAAGTCCTTCCCAGACCTCCACATCATTGAGCCTACTTCATCTCACACACACACCGCCATCCTCCTTCATGGCCGCGGCAGCGACGGCCTTGAATTCGCAGAAGAGCTCCTAGAGGAGTCCAAACTCCCCGGCCAGCCAACGCTGGCTCAAAAATTCCCCAGCTGGCGCTTCGTCTTCCCCTCCTCGCGGCAGCTGTGGAGCACGCTCTTCGAAGAAGACATGCCGGCGTGGTTCGAGGCGCACTCGCTCACCGATATCACCTCGCGGCAGGAACTACAGGAGCCAGGAATTATTGAGGCAGTGGGGTATTTGAGTTCTGTGCTTGACGATGAGATCGAGCGGGTAGGTGGGGACGCGGGGAAAGTGGTGCTAGGCGGGATTAGCCAGGGTGCGGCGGTGGGGATGTGGACGCTACTTTGTCAGGAGAAAAGTGATAGGTTGGGGGGGTTCGTGGGCGCTAGTACGTGGTTACCGTTTGCGGAGGATATTCGGGGGTATTTGAGCAAGGGTGGGGAGAACAGCCGCGGGAGGGGCTTTGTGGAGAGTATGATGTCGCATCTGAGACACTTAGTTACGCACCCACGTGAGTCTAGGGGGGTGTTAAATACGCCGGTGTTCCTCGGGCATGGTGTTGATGATGGGACGGTCGATGTTGAGCTTGGGCGGCAGGCGAAGAATGTGCTCGAGCAGCTGGGGATGGAGGTTGAAGGGAAGGAGTATGAGGGAGCTGACCTAGAGGGGCATTGGGTTAAGGTTCCGGAGGAGATGGATGATATTGCGCAGTTCTTGCGGGCTGTTGAGTCGAAGAGCGTGTAGATTTAGAAGGATTATGAGGTGCGCGAGTGACAGAACCAGGCTGCTTAGGTCGTTGTAGTATCAAGGGGAGACTATATGACAGGTCTTCCGTGATTCCGTCCTTGCTGTCCCTTGCTCTACCATGATGCTCTACGCCTGCCCCCTTGCGTCCTATGCGACATGTGTGGTCCCCATAACAAAGAGCGGACACTCATGGTTCCCGTAACAAAGAGCAGTGGCTCCAGAGTTGGAAATTCGTCTTCGCCGATGCAACTATCACCATGTTATTCCTATATTTTTTCCTGTTCGCTACCATCCTCGCGCAGAGGCCGAGCACCATCTCCATCTGCGACTACTATACGCAGGTTGAATATGGCTCGGCGACGGAAGAAAACCAGTTCAAACTGGTGCAAGGCATCGTTGCGTTGGCGTTTGCTGGACCGAAATCCATTCCTTCAAAGAAAGTACCGAAGGGGTTGACGGGAATCCTAAATCCAGGCGTTCAGGGCGGCCAGCGTGTGGACCTTTTGCCCTTTTTCAATGGGACACTTGCCTCGACGAACCTGAACAATCAACCAGTCGGGATAAATTGGCTCGACGATGGGGGTCTCGCACCCTTATCCGACTACTTAACCGGCAAGACAAAATCCGTTGTCCTCTCCAACTCGTCAAATGAATAGTTCGTCTCACACCTTCCTCCACTATTCTCCACGCTTACCTAACTAACCATTCCCAGCCGCCTCTTCGGCCACTTCTATACCCCCTTCTCTCGAATCTTTGGCTGCTCCCTTCCCCCAGCGGACCCCCCCACCCCAGGCGGTTCCCTCAACCTCGCCTACGCCCACAAATTCATGAGTCTCGACTTCGCCGAAGTCGCCTACTTCATCGACCAGCTCACACGCGCAGCCGAGTTCTACGGCTTCTCGACGACCGACGCGCAGTCCCTGAACACCCGCATGAACAGCTTATATAACTCCCGCTGTGCCCCGCCAATTACGTTCAATGCCCAGAACGGTCCGCAGCTCCTATCTCTTTGTCAGGATCCCTCTTGCCCGCTTGCGGTGCCTAATTCGGACTGCGAAGCATATGCCAACCTTACGGCTGATGGGGGGGGATCAACTAAGCCATCCGGGGCAGCATCGTCAGTAACTGGTGCTGAAACGTCTCCCACCGACTCCGCTGCGCCATCTATGAAGGATAACCACAATCTAAGCGCCGGCGGCATCGCAGGAGCCGCAATTGGCAGCATCGCAGGAATCGCACTCCTCACCGCAGCCCTGTTCTTTTACCGCCGCCACCGCCTTGCCTCGCGCTCAAAAGCACAGAAGCAGCAGCACTGGACCGGTCCGGAGTCGGTGGACTATCTTTCGCCGCAGAGTGATAAGTTTAACTCGTTTTCGCCGCACGCGCCGTATAGCCCTGCCGAGCTACACAGCCCGAAGTCGCCGGAGCTGCCAGTGGAGTTGAGTGGGGAGACGAATGGGGCGGAGAGTGAGAGGATTAGTCGAGCAATGCAGTAGGGATTGATGGCGGAAGGTGTATAGTTAACTGTGGGAGATATTGTGTTGTAGAGGACTGTATGTACGAGCTCGAACTATGTTTTATAATTGTTAACTATCCTGAATTTAAAAACCAAATGCTAGCTAGGACGGTATAAAACCCACCATTTAATTTTCATGCCATGCCTAAGCTACTTCCGCTATTTGCATCCTAATACTATATAATTCTGATAGTTCGTATGCTATTTAATAGTAACTCTAGGTTTAGTTATCACACGTTCTCCAACTTACGATTATGGACAAGTTTCCACGCATTTTTTTTTCAATGGTAATAGCTATAAATATATATATATATAAACGCTTCCTCGCCGCAGTTGCCAAACTATACCAAGGCCCAGGTACGTTTGCGCAACAAGCGTTGACCACGCTGTCGCCGACTCATCGTTAACGCCGATAACTCCAGCCTCAATCCATGTCGCATCCACCTCGCCCAAACTCACCTTCCTTACCTCAAAATGCTACCGGGGAAAGCTCCTCAAGCCCATCCGGATTAATGCCCTTCATCTACTAGCACGCAATACCCACCATGCCCTTCGAATTCGTCGACAACAATGCCGCCATTGACCATGCCGCGCGGCGGCGAATCCGTAGTCACGTGGCTACAGGCAAGAATGCAGGGAGAACGCTCGTGCGGCCATCGCGGACAAAGGCGGCTGCGCGAGAAGCTGGAGCTCGACCTATAGCGGCTATCGTGTGCGTTCCACGCGCTGTGGCGGATGCGCGGAGAATGGAGGTGGAGGAAGAAGACTGTGCGATTGAGCGGATGATTGGGGACGGACTTTCCGTGTTTTCGTTTCCGGAGCAGGGGAGTGTTAAGGCGAGGAGGGTTGTGCAGAGTGGTATGTGTTATTACTCGTCTCTGAATTGGTATATGTTCTTTGGTTGTTAATCGTTTCGTGATATAGCTTTCTCTTTCATAAGCTGGCCGTATCACGCTGCCGATTTACAGACTTGTATTGACACGTCGGAATTACCTACGTCGATGTGGATCCAGTTCATGTTCCATGACGAAGCTTGTGCGTAGTATCTGATTTGTTCCAGAAAATATCATTCCCATGCTAACTGAGACCGAAGTCTTCCACTGCGCTATTGCCACCTCCGTCACAGCTCGCAATGGCCTCATCGGCGAGAAAGACGACCCCAACGAGGTCATACGTCACCTATCGCAAACATTCCGCCTCGTTAATGAGAGGCTGTCAAGGAACGATGCGGTCTCAGATGCCACCATAGCTGTCGTAGTGATCATGGCGCAACATGAGCGCCTCCGTGGTAACCACCGAGAAGGGCTCGTTCACGTCGGCGGCCTGGAGCGGATGGTACAGCTACGGGGCGGAGTCACGGCGCTTTCGAGATACCGGCCTGGCTTGACTCAGAAAATGTTCAAAGTCGATCTAGAATACGCGCTGCATCAGGGCACGGCGACGAGATTCATCGCTGAGGATATCGTGCCCAACAGCACCGCCTTATTTGGGCGTTTCAACGGCTCCGAGATATATCACGATCAAGCACCTATCAACGTGATTGATTGTAGGCTTTCGAAACCCCTAAGTACCAACCTACAAACCGTTTTCATAGACATGAATAGCCTTGCCAGACTAATGAACGATGCCGGTGCAGGACACCGGCCAAGGATAAAGCCCTACATCTTCCTCGACACTGTCATCCTACTTGGCTACCGCCTTCTCCAGGTCAGCCCCTTATCCGGGCCCCGCCCATTTAGCGGCCTCGAAAATGCGGTGCATGTGGGACTAGCTGTATATCTCATGGCATTCCTACGGGGTCTTGATATGAAGGTCACTAATATACCACTCATAGCCGACTTGGCTCGGTCGGTTGCGCAAGACCATGTAGGGAGTGATCGGGTGGACAGAGAGGTGATTCTTTGGATACTGTTCGTCGGACGAGCCTCGGCATTTGGAGAAGCAGATGATGGGTGGTTGATTCCAAAGATGGCAGAGACAATGCGCTCTCTGGGAATTGACTCTTGGGAAGATGTAAGCAGGGTTCTTGCCACATTTCCATGGGTCAGTGATATTCACGGCAGGTCGGCCCAAGCGCTCTGGTATAAATCGACTTTCTCCTAGATCTAAAACTTCTACGAAATGGAATAGCCTACGTGACTAGGCTGCCTAGGTCATCTGTCAAACAGGAAACCTTGCGATATCCCTACAGAATAGCCTCCACGCAGCCCGGTTGAACGGACTCCAGCTCGCTAGCAATAGCTTCCCAGAGGAGCTTCTGCGATTTCTTCCCCTCCCCATCAGTTACCCAGCTTGGTACCACATCCCTATTAACACAACAATATCAGCATAGGACTTGAAAACTGCGTGGGCCAAGGGATTCCTGTGAGACTTACTCAGCAATGCGACAGGAATCGAGAAAGCACCCATGGCTCTCCTTTCCCGCGACAGCCCCGTACAGCAGCGTCCGGCTACCATCCTCGGCCGTCCGTCCATACTTGTCTTTCGATTCCTTGAGGATAACGCTGAAGGCGGGTGGTGCGTGCCGGCCGAGATCAGTCTTGCAGCTCCCGGGACAGACGAGATTCATAACGACCCCTGTGCGGGATACTGGGGCCAGGACCGCAAGGTGGCGAGTCGCTAATGTTTCCAGAAGTTTGGATAGGGGGTACCTAGCATCGTTGATGTTAGCTACAGCTTAGGAATAGAGAGTTGGTGGATGGGACTCATGGTTGCGTACATTTTCAATCCCGGGCGATCGTCCTTCTCTACCTCCACAAGGGGGTCGCCCTTGATAAGATTCCAGTCCGCCTCCGCGTCGAAGCCGACCCTGCTCGACACCACAACAATATGCGGCACAATCCCAAACTTCCTCGCGTCCTCACTCATCTTCGGCAGCAGCAACACTGCGAGTAGCAGCGTACTAAGCACATTAACAGTGATATTAAGCAAATGTCCCTCGGCCCTGGTCCTGTCGAAAGCAGCAACACCCGCATTCTCAATCAGCGCATCGATGCGCTCCAGCTCCGCCACCGACCGCTTTGCAAACGCTTTGACGGAGTCGTAACTTGCCAGGTCGAGCGCCCACACCTCAGCCACCCCAGATGTCCCGGTGGCGGCTTCGATGTCGGCTTTAGCTGCCTCGCCTGCGCTGACATTGCGGACTGCCATGATGACCTTGGCGGCGCCGACGGCGACGAGGTGCTTAGCCGCTTCGAGGCCGAGGCCAACGTTGGCGCCTGTCACGATGTAGGTCCTGCCCGCACATTTCTCGGGCGAAATATGGAGGGGGAGGTTGTGGGGTTGGGTTGCCGTGGCGTCAGCCATTGTTGGGTGTTTAGTTGGTTGGGGGGGTGGGCTTTGTGGGAGTGGAAATTAAGAAGATTGTGATGAGATCTACAGCGGATAGATTCCGAGTCGAGGTTGGTAAGATGTGATGATGAGAGTTCTTGCTTTCTGATATTCAGTGGAGGAGAGATCGAAGCTGTTATATATACCCCTAGAGACCCAATGGCGCCTCTGGGCGATTGGGGTCGACAAACTTCGCCATATCTCTTCTTGACCGGCCTTTAGCAAAACCCGAGATAGTTACACTGTAAAATCCGGACGATTACTTGATCTTTCTTTCAAACTCATATGCTGAAGCAATGACAAAACCGTGAGGCGCGTCAAGAGCGGGCCGAAACATTGTCCCCGCCAATGGGAGACCAGCGTCCCGATTCGGACGTAGGGAGGCAGCGGGTTAAAATAGTAGTCTGCACGTTCTGTGCTGACATTATGCTATTCAACATAGCCCAGCTTACCCGGATCTCAATTTCACCGCCATGATGCTCCACCTCGTTCGTTGCTCTTAATTGATATATGGGGGTTAACTGGGTTAACTGCCCCGCCACCGCCAAATGGCCAATTGGAGACCATTTTCCTAAACCGGAGTAGCGCGTTATAGCGTATTTCATAGCTCCGTTAACCCCGCCAGAAGCTTTGACGCTACCCGACTAGTCCTGAATAGGCCGTTTGATGGTATGACCCTATGACAGCATGTATGACCTCCCCCTCTGGCAGGGACCCTAGAGCCTCCGAGACATCAACCAGCGTACTCGTGAGTAATGTAGTTAATTTCCTTCTTCTTACCCACCTCTTCTTATACATCTAATCCACTATCATAAATTATACACACCCATCTCCCACGCCGAGCAGGATCTCCGTTATCACAATGGCGCAGCCGTCCGTCGTCAAGAACACCCAAACTAAATTCGACGCTTTCTCTGGATTCGTAGGCGCATCGTTCGAAACAAGTCCCGTGCAGAGTTTCCTGATCGCCGTGTGCGTTTTTATTTTCTCAGTAGCTGCTACGATGTGGCTTCTGGTGGGCGCTTTCGACAGATTGATCCCACAAGATCCAAGCATTGGAATAGGAAAGGATGGCAACACAGAGAAAGAAAAGGCAAGAGACGGTGACGGGCATGGGAGGCTATGAGGTTTGCCGAGCTGGGGCCTGTTGAAGGTGGGATAAATACGATCAAATTGCGAACAGATGCTGACCAAAGTTTGAGGAACCTTTGCTGCTTGGTGGCAGTCAACCTATCGAAGCTACGTAATGAAGAAATCGGCTTCATGGAATGGAATACACTATTATTTCACCAAGGCCGGACAGTTGTCTTTGTGCCTTGAAATCAGTACTTGCTACGGAGCATCCGACCTCTCCTGCTTCTGTCTTTCTCATGTCTCAAGTTTGATGTTATCGACCTCAGAATCATAGTTGTGGCAGCGGTTGTACTGGTTGAATTTGCTGTGTACTGTACTAATTTTTCCCCTGCAGGGCTATTATGGGAGCGGCCCCAGAGTGGATCCGTGGATGAGGGGCCGCGCATTGATACTACCGGGTAAGGGATGTTTTGGACCATCGGGTGGTGACTCTCAGCTTAGTCCACTATTGATCACGCGCTTCACATTCCATATACCATATCACGTTCGACGCAAGAGCCAAGCACGGGGTTGCTTTATGATCTGCTTCTGAAAGAGCGTTCCAGCATGATTAGGATTTTCCTGCCAACTTATTGATAGATCTTGATTGATGAACTAGAATCAGCCATGTCTGTAATTGTCTTTTCAAACGACTCTAGCTCCTGCTACTCAGAAGCCACTCGAGAGCAGACTCGCAACTCCTGTACTCAGCCACGTTCATAGCGACTTTAATTAGAAATGTATCAAACAGCTTATTGTAATGTACGGGACAGTCGCAAACTGGTAGGAATATTTTCTGCACTAAACGTTTTGCCTCCTTTATCCAATCAAAGCCCGAACTTTACAAATAGGCTCGTTATGAGTTAAAGGGGAAAAGCAATATCGAGAGCGAACACAAACTTGCCGCAGCACCCACTACTTCGTATCCACCAGGAATCTCCCTTCGTACACGCGCTTTGCTTTCCCTTCAAGGGCATCCTTGATCACCAGGAATCTCCCTTCGTACACGCGCTTTGCTTTCCCTTCAAGGGCATCCTTGATGTAATCTTCCAACTTGATAAACTCAATATTCGGGTACAGATCCTTGACGTTCAGGTAGCCCAGATACTCGGCATTTTTTGGAGCGTTGTCTCCACGAATGCTGCAGGAAAGAAGATACTGGTACCCGTAAAGGTCGTAGATCGCACTCATGTCCGCTGGGTTTCGGCTCAACGCGGCATGTGCCTCCTCAATATGAGTATTGACTTCTTTCTCCGAAACCTGTATACAAAAATCAGTTTCAGACTTCCAACAGAGCCTTACAGTGATTAAATGGGCCACACAAGAGCCGAAAGTGGTGCACGAGGAAATCTTAGTAGCATACGTATTTACGCTCCAAATTTTCACCGCTCAGCTCCTCCACTAAGTTATACACCTGGTTCTGTGTGAAAACTTCGTTGTATGCGAACACCTTTTTGTTCAGCGTCCGCACGTCTGTGACAATCCTAGCAACATATCGCCCAATATCTCTCAAGTCGGTAAGAGCGTTGGGGACATTGCCGTCCAGACCAATTTTCTGGTTCAACACCGTGGGTAAGACGGCATAATCGAGGCGACCGGAGGGAACCTGAGGCACTGTGATCTGATACCACCAGCCCACGTCGATATAAGTGTACGGGAGACATATCTTCTGTATATGGTTCAAGGTTTCTTCTTTCTGTGACGACTATCAGCATTTGATGCTAGATGGAGGGCATCTTATCATGGCTTTGTCGATGGACAAGTTAAATCTCCCACCTTCTCACGTAGAGCCATTATTCCCTTGGGCGGTGCAACAGTAGCGAAGGCACACGGAACGAATCGCTTGACGCCAGCCAGCTTTGCGGCATCGGCGAGTGGTATCTCATCCGCAAGGTTGGCAGCGAAGATTGTAGAAATCACT